>JAYESA010000007.1:100371971-100554471 GCA_036927795.1 Iris macrosiphon | reverse complement strand
TACATGTTGGTCCATGAGTCTAAACTAAATTAGTTAGGTCCACTAACATAAGTCCAAAATAAATAACTAACATCTAACAATGATTAAATAATACAACAAATAATTATTTATCATGCATAATATTTAATTAAATATGAAATTACTAAAATACCCTTTCCTAGAAAATGTGGTAGTGACAAGTCTCCCTCCTTAAAATAATTTCGTTCTCGAAATTCAAAGACAAAAACTAACCCAAGAAATTAACTGAACACAACAAAAGAACAGAACTAAAGAACAGAACTAACTATGAAAGAACATAACATAATTAGGAAAGAACATACCTCAAGGCACAAACAAAAATGGATAACGCTCTCTCATTTCATCCTCTCTCTCCCAGGTATACTCCCCTGGAGAGTGATGCCTCCATGCGACGCTCACCAAAAGAATAGTCTTGTTCCTCAACACCTTCTCTCTCCGATCTAGAATCTCAACTGGCTGCTCTGGATAGGTAAGAGTATGGCCCACCTCTATCTCCGAGTGATCTAATACATGACTAGGATCTGCTACATACCGTCTCAACTGTGACACGTAAAATACATTGTGCACTCCCTCCAATACAGGTAGCAAGTATAGTTTATAAGCAACTGGACCGACCCTCTCTAGAATAGTGAAAGGTCCGATGAATCGTGGACTAAGCTTCTCGCCTCCACCGAAGTGAATCGTGCCTTGTATCGGAGAAATTCTCAGAAATAGCAAACCATCCACCTAGAATAAAATACCACCTTAAGAACTTAATCTATAACAAACAACCAATAACAAGCACAAATAAAAATCTAAACTATACCTCGAACTCCAAAGGTCTCCGGTGGCTATCGGCCCAATGTCGTTGTCTGTCCTGCGCTACACGAAGTCTGTCTCTGATCAACTGAATCTTCTCCACTGCATCTACAACCATCTCTGGCCCAAGCAAAACTCTATCTCCAATATCGTCCCATGACAAGGAAGTACGACACCTCCGACCGTAGAGAGCTTCAAAAGGTGACATCTCTATACTAGCCTGGTAGCAGTTATTGTAATCAAACTCTACCAAATAGAGATGGTCCTCCCAAGAACCCCAAAAATCTAGTACACAAGTGCACAACATATCCTCGAGAGTCTGAATAGTCCTCTCTGACTGCCCATCTGTCTGGGGATGATATGCAGTACTGAACTTGAGCTGAGTGCCAAACTCTCCTGCAAACTCATAAAAAAATAAAAAGTAAAATGACTATCCTGATCTGAGACTATGCTGACGAAAACTCCATGTATCCTGACGATCTGCCTCACATACATCTCTGCCAGCTTCTCCATAGACAAATCCACCTTGAAAGGTAAAACGTGGGCTGACTTGGACAACCTATCAACGATGACAGCTATTGGGGTAAGGCTCAATAGTGTAGCAGAGCGGATAGACATGACGCTGGTAGAGAGGGTACGATATTAGCTGTCAAAAGCAAACTTGTCATACAGCTATTGGGGTGAGGCTCTTTTTACAGCTGCTTATATTATTAATTTATCTTCTAGTGCTCCTTTGTAGGATGATGTGCCTGAAAAAATATGGTACGACAAAGAGCCACCATACAATCACCTACGAGTGTTTGGTTGCAAGGCCTTCATGCATGTACCGAAGTGTCATAACCCGCACCCGATGTTGGGATGCAAGTTTGGAACAACGCCCAGCCTACGCCGCAGAATCAGTAGTAGAACACTGTCTGGATAATCTATCTAACAATACAATGAGCCACAAACAAAAATAATATACTCAATCACAGATCTAAGATAGAACGAGCACGAATATGATAAAGAATCAAAATAGTCATATACAACTCATGAGTCTAAAATAATAACATCAATGAGTCTGAAAGAATACTAACAAATAAGCTGGAGACAAATCCAGTACAAGAAATACTAAGAAGGTACTAATCCCGGGTCATTTGTCTTAGTCGGGATAAGTCCCTCACGGGCAAGGGTCTCTGACTCTAAGCCCACAACATCCTGGGGTCCATAATGTGTTGGGTACCACTCATCAGTGTCATCTAGGACAAATATATCCAGTCAGAAAATGAGCATAGTACATCTCTAATAGCAGTTCTAATCAATGATAAAAATTATAAAATAGTAAATAGATGTGAATATACAAGATGCACAATTGATACGAGAGATATATAATAAGAAAATACTGGAATGAATACAATAATGAACAATATGATAATGAACAAGAATACTAATGACTAAGTGTGTGAGTACTAGCTTTAACATGTGATAGGCTTGGGAACATGATACAATATATATGGCCTGGCTAATCATATGTGTGGTGTATGATTAACACTGTTCAATAAATAATACTTGATACAATTAGGGTATGATCACATATCTACACTAAAGTACTCCCCATCCTCGACTGGTATAATAGATCCATCCACGGTACGCTATGGCACGAGATACCCCAAGAAGATAGCGACTCTTCCCGAGAGTTAGTGTCTGTACATGTAAAAGATAATCAATAAAATATTGCTTGCATAAGATACACCATATACCAAGGAATAATCTCATGACGAGATCCGGTATACCAATCCGTGTAACCATCGTGTCAAGAAAAATGGATATCTACACTAGATACAATGAACATAGAGGATATCATAAATGAGAAACTATCAGAGAATGTACTCGCCTGAAGTCCAAAGAATAGTCTCACAGATGTCTAATACGGTGCCTCGAAGACATAGATATGGAATACAACATCAATACATGGTTCCGAAAAGAAAATAAGTTAAACTAGTCAACTTCTAGGTCAATAGGTCAATTCTAAGTCAAAAGTCAAACTTGGTCAACTCTAAGTAAACTATGGTCAAACTATGGTCAATCTATGGTCAAACTATGGTCAACTATGGTCAATTACCTATTTCTAGGATGCAATAGTCTAATACAAAGATATTGGGTTCAAATACTAAAGTCTAGGTCATAAAAACTATATCATAGGATACTAGGATACCGTATCTCTGGATACGTAAATAAATAGAAAAATCATCACATATTAATATCAAACAATTATTAATTATATAAAATCCTAATTACAAATATTAAATAGATGTCTTGGTTTTGAACCAACTTGGTATCACAACACTAAACCATAAATTTGATACCCACACCCAATACCTTGGGTATCACCAATTACCTTGGTATTTACCTTGGTATCTCAAGGTAATACCCAATACCTTACTTATGCTAACTACCCGTATTTATAATATATGCTACACTAATTATTATACATATAGTATATTTAAATACTATTAGCAATTAGGAATATATTTACATATATATATTAAATACCATATATATATATACATACATATAAATCTATCTATATATATATATATATATAAATACCTAATATTAATAAAACTGCCAAACTGTCACTAATAACCGCTGCTGACCATCGCTGAAGCCACTGATACCGCTAATACTCTGTTATTTTTGCGACGGTTCTCTGCTGCCGTAGCTAACTGCTGTTGCTGCTGCTGTATGCTATTGCTTCTGCTGCTGTTTGTAATGTTGCTGCTTTTGCTATTGCGGCTGCTACTGATATTTTTTTATTGCTGCTGCTGCTTTGGTGACACTGCTTATGTCGCTATACCTCCCTGCTCTCCCTCTATTTCTAATATATATATATATATATATCCAATATATAATATATATATATATATATCTAATATATATAATATATATATATATATATGTAACACATAATATAAATAGAAACTAACATATGTATAACTACAATATATATAACTATGATTATTTAAATACATACATACACTCTATAACATATATATGTACATAATAACTACATAGTAATATGCACATACATAGTAACATATTTATAACAACACACATACGTATACGCATATATAAACATACACAATATATAACATACGTTATATAAATATAAATATAACAACATATACATATCTATACATATTACAATATATATATATATACTTAAATGTAGAAGAATAGCTACATAACAAATATACACATATAGTATATACATAGATACATAGATCTAAGACACAATATTACATAAATATATATACATAATAATATATATATATATATATATATATATATATATACATATATATATATATATATACATATATATAATTACATCTCACCATGAATAAGAACACAAGAGAAATAGATCTACTATTAAATTGCACAAACACATGGAACGTATCACCCCGTATCCCGTTAGATCTAGGATACACATGCGACACGAGTCCACCACACATCCAAACGTACCCCAAAGGATACGAGCAAGTCTAAAATATTATTTATGAACAATACAAAGAGTCAAACATAATTATATATATATATATATATATATATATATATATATAATGTTTAGATATGTAAGAAGTGAGATACTTGGGTATAGATGTAGGGTAATAGTATATACCTAGGGTAATAAATTAGAGTATTAGTTAAGGTAAGATTTATACAGCTAAGTATTAGCTTGGTACCATGTATATGAGTATATATATATTAGTAGTACCTAGTATAGCTATCAGTAACTTAGTTTGTACTAATAACTAGTATGAGACTAGTATTGGTTGGTATACCTTAGTAAGACTTAAAAAACCTAAAGTAGACAGATATTGACCTAGAAACCTAGGTATAGACTAGTATAACCTAGAAATAACCTAGAAGACCTAGAGTAGGGTTATTTAAGCATGTTTAATACTTTATTACATGAAATGACATAAAAATTAAAATATAGGTCTGTGAGGATCTAATACGGACACTGATTGATATCCATTGCTCTGACCACATGCGAGTACATTCTCTGATAGTTTTTATTATATGGCATTTACTATGATTCATGTACTTAGTGATGTTCTACTTTATTCCTGATTTGATAGTACACGGATTGGTATAGTATAGATTTCGGTCATGAGATATTGCTTTTCTTGCTTACTGTACAAGTTATCCTTACTGTGTCAGTATTCTTGTGAATGTGTCATGGTTTGGATCCACTGTACTAGTCGGGTTAGGAATGTACTAGTTAGATGTGTGATCATTCCCTTGCTGTGCAAGAGAAAGTACTGTGAGTATTAATCATACACCTCACATATGATTAGCCAGGCCCTATCGTTCTGTGCAAATTTCCAAGCCGATCATATGACAACACAAATACTTCAAGGCACTTTATGAGTATAGTTTCTTCCTGTCTATTTTATTTTTACTAAGATGTTCTCTATTGCTCTGTCTATTTATTCTCTGACATATAGTTGTGTTTATCAATTCCCCATATTGATATTATTAGTTATGATTCAGTTATTTATTCTCAACTTATATTGCACTCATTATGTCACGCCCCAGTCCAAAAATATACGGGACCAGGCCACGTGGCATTGGCCAGCTGACACGTCTCCGAGGATATAACAATTTAATGGATCCTAGCGAAGCGTGCTTCGTTGTCCTAAATCTAACAAGTCTAATAAAATATCATACAACAGGCAAAGTCTAATCTCATCCATAAATAAAACAAGTAATACTGAAATAAAATACTGGAAAATAAGAACAGAGTTGAATATCATAGTACAAACCGAAATATGTCCGGTGGGAACAAACCCACTACAAATGATAAAATAGAGTACTGAAGACAGAAATAAAGAGTGTGACTAGAGCAACTGCTATCTAGATAAGAAGCTCCAGTCCTAGGCGGAAGGACTACCAAGTTATCAGGAAAAAACTCCGACGGTAACACCTCTAGCTCCTCCTCGAGGGCGTACCTCGTCTCCACTCCTGGTCCGTACACAGTGGGGTAATATGCCTCGTCCAAATCTGGAAGAGAACCAGGTCCTCAGAGGGATGTAACAAGATACAAAAATACATGCCATAGATAGTACTGAATAAAAAAAGGGGGTGTGCAAACCATCTAAGTGAATGCAATGTAAGGACAACCTTGGAACGTATAGGTAGGTGTAGGCATAACGTCCATACTCCGAAGAGCATGGTATCTGTCCATGTAACGTCCATCATTCCGAAGAATGAGGTATCTGCAATATATATACGTCCGTATCACTCCGAAGAGCGTGGTATCTAAATATAGAAAGTCATCGGATCCGTGGCTCCTCTGGATACTACGGAGTCCGATGTGTGTATCCCAAACGTTTATCAGTTGTCCTCCTCGCCTAATGTGGATACACAAGTCGAATACACGATGTGAGTATCCCGTATCTATATGCCAAGTCACATCTAACTAGATTACTCTAAATTACCTGCTAATCCGTGATGCATGTCGTACGCACCGATAGCGAGTCGGATGCGAGGACCCGCATCCCAATATGAATTTACCATCATGATACGTGTACAGTGTCACGGTCTAGGAGGATATCAAAATATCCTCACAGTAGTGGGTTAGTCAGCTAACAGCTAGGTTAAGTACACTACTAAACGATGCCATCGTCGACTGCACCCGAGTCAATCTCGGACGTGCACAGTTTATGTATATTACAACATTTATCATTTAATTTAAACAGTAATCCAGCAAGGTATACTTGCTTGAGTCCGGTAGCTGCGAATGCCAATGTCCTGCTGCTGAAGCCTCGCCTGTACGGTCCAGCAATCCTATATATGATATAATAATATCAACATCAGTCACACGACACACTACTTGTAACAATACACTGACGCAGATCTTGACAGTACATCTAGTGGAACCATGTAGTACATATATTTATATAAATAACATATATACTTATATGTACACTAATACATATTTAAATATAAAAAAATATGTATGTTTTAATTGTACATTTTAAAATAGCATCTTTACATATTACTTTATAATATGTACATATACACATTCATTAAATATATTTATATATTTAAAATACATAATACCATATATATAATTCAATACCTAGTCATATATATTTACATATTTAAAATAACAATTTATATGTATATACACATAATGGGAAAAAAATGTACTAATATATACACTATATTAATACACACAAGTATGTATTATATTTATATACATAAATATACACATATTTATTTAATACACATTACAAATATACTAATTTCATAATATATATACATATATATTTATATATATATATATATACACATTTTAACATATTTATTATACACATATTATACTAAATACATAGAGTATATATACATTTATATATATATATACATACATTTATATATACAAATTATATATATTTACACAATATACTTTATATACCAAATATATATATATATATATATATATATGTATATGTATGTATATATATATTTTTGCGTGTATACATTTTGTATGGGTATAATAAATATATGATTATATATATATATATATATATATATATATATATATATATATATATATATATATATATATATATATATATATATATATACATAATAGCTATTAATATATATAAAGTATTTAAATACAAGTATACAGTACATACTATACATATACATATATCTCTAGTATATATAAAGTATACAAAATACAGTGTATATATATAGAATACTGTATTTATATAGAAATATATACATAAATACTAAACATAATACTGAAAACATATATATATATATATACATGTATATATACAATGCAACCCAAATATACCATGTATTTAAACTGTATTCATATATTTAAAGGTATACCTAGGTCCAGGGGGTCAAGGTGGGTCCGCCGGACGGATTGTCGCCGGCGTGGGTGGCCGG
The DNA here is from genome assembly GCA_036927795.1 of Iris macrosiphon. Classification (NCBI taxonomy): domain Eukaryota; kingdom Viridiplantae; phylum Streptophyta; class Magnoliopsida; order Asparagales; family Iridaceae; genus Iris; species Iris macrosiphon. The sequence continues at coordinate 100,546,701 of JAYESA010000007.1, read as the reverse complement.
GCGGAGCTCCGGCAGCGCAGGGGGAAGTCGGCAGCAACAATAGCAGTTAGCAGCGGGTGGTACTGCGGGGGCGGTGCCGGCCGGCTGCAGCGTCGACTGGGGGGAGCCGCGGCGGCAACGGAGGGGACTGGCGGGGGAAGGTGTCGATGAAGCACGCCGGCCGGGCGTGCTACGGTAGTGAACTGGTCGGGGCTTGGGTGGTCGGCTCGACTTCGGGGGGGTGAGGCTGTAGGTGAGGACGGGGGTGCTGGAGGCGGCTGTACGCGGAGATGGGACTGTGGGCGGTGGCTGTAGGTGGGGGAGTGGTCGTTGGACAGAGTAGGGTCATTGCGGGGGGGGCCGAAAGGAGGCTGCGGGAATGGGGTAGGGTGATCGGGCTAGTGTGTTGTGTGTAGTTTGGGTTTTTGGGAAATCGGGTTTTAGTTGTGGTATTTTGGGTTTGTGTGTAGATTTAATGTGAGATGACCTATAGTATTTATAGGAGAGAGAGAGAGGGGGGGCTGCCTTGGGATTAGGGCCGACTCGATATTTGTCTAGAGTCGTGTGAGAGTCTCCACATGTTGGACATGTGGCTAGGATTAAAGGTATTTAAATATAGAGTTAGGATTTGTCCTCCAAAAATGATGTAAGTACATAAAAAATGGGGGAATTAAATTATGGACCGGTCAAAGAATATGGGTTCTCTTCTTCATGTGGTTGGGCCAATGAGAGGGGGGCACCTCACTGCTAATTTGCATAAAAGCCCCTGAATAATTAGGAAATTGCACAAAATCTGGAATTGAGGATTTGATGTGACAAAATACCATGTTTGGTGTTTTGTAGTGGACTAGAATGGTGTATGGTGTTTAGTATAAGGCTTGTGGGTGTGTGTGTGGGTTTGGGTTGGAGTTGGGTCTAATTTGAGTGAGGTTGGGTCACTACATTAATTAAATTATAATTAATGCATCGGGTGTTCCTAAATTAATTTAATAAATACAGGGAGTCCAAATTGGGTGGACACAAGCGTCATGCGCGTAGTAGGCTTAGAGTATAATATTATTATAACTGGGGTTGGTCAAAACGGGTTGAGGATGGGTCTCAATTTCGATTGGAATGGACAACGGACGTAAATATGCAATTAATTTAATTTACGTACAGACGTTTGTAACGACTTTTGTGTGACTAAAATCTGGCACAAAAATCAGTATCTGGGGGTTACACAAGGGTCATTTTGGTAGTTTGGTATGTCTAAGCAAAGTGTATGGAACTTGTTTCCGGGTAACAGCTAGGGTAGTGTCCTAAATATCGGGACAACGGTAAGGTGTCCTAAATAATAAAAATACTGCACAATTATTCACTACTCTGTATAATAAATCCTAATTGCAACCAATTAACCCTAACCATGCTATCTAAGTTAATTAAACCTGAATTTTGGTCGAGGGGGGTTTACAACATACCCTCCTTAGAGCATTTCGTCCTCGAAATAAAACAGACATATGAAAAAAATTATTATTGAAATAAAATGCTATCACATACCTAGGCCTTCGAAGAGATGGGGAAAGCGCTGCTGAATATCGTCCTTTCGTTCCCTGGTTGATTCACCTGGTGCATGATGCCTCCATGCGACACGAACTAGAGGGATAGTCTGGCCTCGCAGTACCTTCTCGCTCCGGTCTAGGATCTCTACTGGCTCCTCCTGGTATGACAAACTCGGCCCGACGGTGATCTCCGAGTGGTCAAGCATATGACTCGGATCCGGTATGTACCTCCTCAGCTGAGATACATGGAAGACGTTGTGAACTCCTTTCAGTGTCTGTGGCAAGGCTAACCTGTAAGCAACTTCTCCGACGCGCTCTAGCACATCGAATGGTCCGATGTACCTCGGACTTAGCTTCCCTCTGCCTTTAAATCTGATGGTTCCTCTGGTATGTGAGATCTTCAAGAACACATGATCTCTAACCTGGAACTCCAGGGGTCGTCGATGCACATTAGCCCAATGCTTCTGCCTATCATGTGCTGCTCGTAGATGCCCTTGGATCTTCTTCACCTTCTCCACCGTACGGACGACCAACTCTGGCCCTAGAATCTTTCTCTCGCCTACATCGCTCCAACATACTAGGGAACGACACTTTCTACCATATAATGCCTCATAGGGAGCCATCTAGATGCTTGCTTGATAGCTATTATTGTAGGAAAATTTGACCAAATGCAAATGGTCCTCCCATGAACCGCTGAAGTCAAGCATGCATGCCCTCAACATGTCCTCCAGCGTCTGAATGGTGCGCTCGAACTGGCCATTTGTCTGTGGGTGGTACGAAGTGCTAAATTTAGGCGGGTACCAAGACTCTCTTGCATACTCCTCCAAAAGTACGATGTGAACCTCGTATCCCTGTCAGACACTATACTGACTGGCACTCCATGCAGTCGCACAATTTCCCTCATATATATGTCTGCTAAGACTTCCGTAGAATGCCCAACTCTGAAGGGTAAAAAGTGGGCAGACTTGGTGAGTCGATCTACAATTACCCATACCGCATTGCAACCAATAGGAATTCTCAAGAAACCCGTAACGAAGTCCATGGTGATGTGCTCCCATTTTTACTCCAGTATCGGGAGCGGTTGAAGTAATCCGGCAGACCTCTGATGCTCAGCCTTGACTTACTGACACACCTGACACTTAGCCACAAAGCAGGCTATTTCCCTCTTTATTTCATGCCACCAATAGTACTGCCTCAGGTCTCTGTACATCTTCGTGCCTCCTGGATGAATAGAGTAGGTCGAACCGTGCGCCTCCATCATCAGCTCCTGATGAAGCTCTCCATTCAGAACATAGAGACGATCTCTACATCTCAAAGTCCTGTCCTCGTGTATACGTAGTCCCGTCTATATTCCAGCCTCTGTCCTCTGTCGAAGCCTCTAAAATCTGGCATTTGGCAGTAAAGCAGCCTTGATCCTCTCCACCAATGTCGATTGTACCTGGAAACTCGACATCTGGCCGTCTACTCTTGGCATAATGACCTCGATACCCAACTGCTCTAGATCTCTCAACAGATATTGTTGGGTAGTCAGGAAAAATGCCATGGGCCTCCTACTTAAAGCATCGGCTACCACATTGGCCTTTCCCGGATGGTACTGCCGCTCGATCTCGAAGTTCGTCATCACTTCGAGCCAACGTCTCTGCCTCTGGTTCAGGACCTTCTGGGTATAGACGTACTTCAGGCTCTTGTGATCGATGAATATCTTTACGCGCTCTCCGTATAGGTAGTGCCTCCAAAGCTTCAAAGCAAAGATCACTACGGCAAGATCTAAGTCGTGGGTAGGATAGTTCTTCTCATGGGTCCTCAGCTTCCTAGAGGCATAGGCCACAACCTTCCAATGCTGCATCAAGACGCATCCTAATCCTTTCCCGGACGCATCGCTATAGATCACGAATCCTCCGGGTCCAGAAGGTATGGTCAAGATGGGTGCTATAGTCAGACGCTTCTTCAGCTCATCGAACGCCGTCTGACACTCCCCTGTCCAGGTGAACTCCTGATCCTTGCAGGTCAAACGGGTCATCGGCTCTGCCATCCTTGCGAAGTTCTCTACGAACCTCCGGTAATATCCGGCAAGTCCTAGGAAACTCCTCACCTCCGAGACGTTGGTAGGGGTCGGCCATGTCTCTACTGACTAAATCTTTGCAGGATCTACCAAAATGCCTTCTCCTGAGATAACATGTCCAAGAAAAGCGACACGATCTAGGAGAAACTCGTACTTGCTCAGTTTGGCATAAAGCCTCTCACGTCTCAGCGTCTCTAGCACTAGCCTCAAGTGTTCCCCGTGCTCCTCGTGTCTCTTCGAATATACCAAGATGTCGTCGATGAAGACTACCACGAACTGGTCCAGATACTGGTGGAAGACTCTGTTCATCAGGTTCATAAACACAGCAGGTGCATTTGTCAATCCAAAAGGCATCACTAAGAACTCGTAGTGTCCATAACGAGTCCTGAATGCTGTCTTTGGAATGTCTTCTCTCTGCACCTTTACCAGGTGATAGCCCGATCTCAAGTCAATCTTTGTGAACACCACTGCTCCTATCAGCTGGTCTAACAGATCGTCAATCCGCGGTAGAGGGTACTTGTTCTTGATAGTCAAAGCATTAAGGGCTCTATAATTAATGCACATCCAAAAATTCTCGTCCTTTTTTGGTACAAACAACACTGGTGCTCCCTAGGGTGATGCACTAGGATGGATGAATCCCTTGATCTGCAACTCCTCTAACTGTAGCTTTAGCTCGTCAAGCTCCTTCTTCGCCAACCGGTACACATTTGAGGATACCGGTGCTGCTCCGGGCACTAACTCAATAGTGAACTCCACCTCTCTATCAGGCGGTTGGCCTGGCAACTCCTCTGGGAAAACATCCTCGAACTCTGTAATAATTTCTGGGGGTGCCGTCTCCATAGCCATGTAAGCTCCAGCTATCTGTCCTACTCCTCGCTCGATGGTGCCCCGCATGTACTCGAACTCCGGGTGACCTGGCAGTCTAAAAGTAACGCTACCCTTCCGGCAATCTAGTACGGTATTGTACTGACTTAACCAGTCCATGGCTAAAACAACGTCGAAAGTTGGCATTGGGAGTACCAAAAATTGTGCTCTCATCTCTCTACCACAAACTACTACCGAGCACGTTCTAATAGTGCTGGTAACCGGTATGATGCCTCCTCCTGTAAGAATCTTCCAACTCTAAGGTAAGGTGGAAGTTGCTACTCTATGCATAGCTACGAAGCTACTAGATATGAAATACAGTGTAGCTCCAGAATCAAACAATGCAGTTGCAGGTAATGATGCAACTAAAATGGTACCTGTGATAGCCTCCCCCTCTGGTTCCTCCTCGATAGTTGCTAAAGCAAAGGCCTGCCCGTGCCTCTGCCCTCCAGCCTGCTGTCTGGCCTGGTTGAACTGTGCCTCCTGTGGGACCAAGGGTGGTCCTCTCTGAAGTCCTCCGGTAGCTGGTGGACGCTGACCTCCTGTTGGGGGTAGTATCCTCAAGGGTGGTGCTGCTGGCCTCTGCCCGGTCTGCGGTGCTGCATCTCTGTATTATAGGCAGTCTTTGGCAAGGTGCTGGCTTGCTCTACAGATCATGCAGAGCTCGAGATTCTTTCGACAGTCTCTAACAATGTGTCCCCTCTTGCCACAATGGTGACAAGTCGGAAGCTCCTTCTACTGATACGGCGCTGTCCTCTGCTGCGCCTGCGCTCCTAGACGGCGGATCGGTCCTCCTGCTCCGTGCTGGACTCTGGCTGGTACGTTCGTGCCGGAATGTCTTGCTCCTCCGCCTATGGCCTCCTGGATCCTCGCCTCTGATAGAACCTCTTTAGAAGAGATCCTCGCCTGAGTAGTGGTATACCTCTGCAGCTCGAAGGAAAGGCCGTGGTGGAATCTCCTGGCCTTCTCCAGGTCGTTGGGTATCAGGGCGGCACCGAATCGGCTGAGTCGGTTGAACTCCCCGTCGTAGGCGTCCACGGTCAAGTTTTCTTGCTCTAGGTGCAGGAACTGGGAGTACAGGGCATTTTTGACCGTAGCGGGGAAATACTTCGCATTGAAGTACTCTAGAAACTCCTCCCATATCTCCATCTTGCCAATGCTGCGCTCCATGCAATCCCACCAGTGATTGGCGTTGCCCTTGAGTTGGGCCCTCACTGCGGTCATCCAGAGGTTGGGGTGTAGTTGCGAGCCCTCGAGTATCATCTTCGTATTGGAGACCCAGTCTGAGATCTCCTCTGCAGTCTCCTTACCCGAAAAGGTTCCCGGGCCCATCTGGCAAAAGCCTCGTACAGTGCCCACTGGCTGGACAGGTGCAGGTGCTGGTGCTGGGGCAGGTGTCCTCTCTAGTACCGCAATCAGGCTCTGCCTCAGGGTCTCGGTCTGCTGCCACTGTGCCTGCATCATCGCCTAGAAAAACTAGAAAATCTGGGACTGTCCCTCCGATGGTGGCATCTGGGGTGGGAAAGGCGGAGGTGGTGGTAGTGGTACCTCCGGCTGCATCATCGGTGTCTCCTCAGATGCCGGCCTCTCGAACTGCGGCATCGACGTAGCCCTCGAGGTCTGTCCCTCGAAGTGCTGCATTGGGATCGTCTGCGAAGTTTGGCCCTCTGGCTGCTGCGTCCTGTCGTTGGGAGATATCTGGTGCTAGTGTATCATCGGGGCCTGGGGGATCACCTGGGCCTGTGGCTGCTCTCCGGGTGGTCCCTAGGAAGTCTCCTCCCTCGGTGCGGTGGCAGATGGTACCATGACACCGTATGCCTCCCATCCGCTACACAGGTTCATCTCGCTGTAAGATATAGAACTTCATTAAAAAGACTACAGAATCAATCAAACAGGATACAGATGTTTAAAATACGGAAGAGGTTCAAAGGTGTAATCAAGTGGATGAGACCTAGTAATTTCTATCCTATTGCAGGCTCGCTGGGCACGTTACCATACCACAAGAGATAAACATTAGACGAGACCTTCATGGGCCACCACTAAAACCATGTCACACCCCAGTCCCAAAATACACATGACCAGGCCATGTGGCATTGGCCAGCTGACACGTCTCCGAGGATATCCCAATTTAATGGATCCTAGCGAAGCGTGCTATGCTGTCCTAAATCTAATAAGTCTAATAAAATGTCATACAATAGGCAAAGTCTAATCTTATTCACAAATACAACAAGTAATACTGAAATAAAATACTGGAAAATAAGAACAGAGTCGAATGTCATAGTACAAACTGATATATGTCTGGTGGGAACAAACCTACTATAAATGATGAAATAGAGTACTGAAGACAGAAATAAAGAGTGTGACTAGAGCAACTGCTAGCTAGATAAGAAGCGCCAATCCTAGGCGGAAGGCCTACCAAGTAATCAGGGAAACTCCGACGGTAACACCTCTAGCTCCTCCTCGAGGGCGTACCTCGTCTCCACTCCTAGTCAATACACAGTGGGGTAATATGCCTCATCCAAATCTGGAAGAGAACTAGGTCCTCAGAGGGACGTAACAAGATACAAAAATACATGCCATAGATAATATTGAATAAAAAAAAGGGGGTGTGCTAACCATCTAAGTGAATACAATGTAAGGACAACCTTGGAACGTATATGTAGGTGTAGACATAACGTCCATACTCCGAAGAGCATGGTATTTGTCCATGTAACGTCCATCATTCGGAAGAATGAGGTATCTGTAATATATATACGTCTGTATCACTCCGAAGAGTGCAGTATCTGAATATAGGAAGTCATCAGATCCGTGGCTCCTCTGGATACTACGGAGTCCGATGTGTGTATCCCATACATTTATCAGTTGTCCTCCCCGTCCAATGTGGATACACAAGTCGAATACACGACATGAGTATCCCGTATCTATATGCCAAGTCACATCTAACTAGATTACTCTAAATTATGTGCTAATCCGTGATACATGTCGTACGCACTGATAGCGAGTCGGGTGTGCGGACCTGCATCCCAATATGAATTTACCATCGTGATACATGTACAGTGTCACGGTCTAGGAGGATATCAGAATATTCTCACAGTAGTGGGTGAGTCAGCTAGCAGCTAGGTCAAGTACACTACTAATCGACGCCTTCGTCGACTGCACCCGAGTCAATCTCGGACGAGCATAGTTTATGTATATTGCAACATTTATCATTTAATTTAAAAAGTAATCCAGCAAGGTAAACTTGCCTGAGTCCGGTAGCTGCGAATGCCAATGTCCTGCTCCTGAACCCTCATTTGTACGGTCCAACAATCCTATATATGATATAATAATATCAACATCAGTCACACGACACACTACTTGTAGCAATACACTGACGCAGATCTTGATAGTACATCTAGTGGAACCACGTAGTACATATATTTATATAAATAACATATATACTTATATGTACACTAATACATATTTAAATATAATAAAAATATGTATATTTAATTGTACATTTTAAAATAGCATCTTTACATATTACTTAATAATATGTACTTATACACATTCATTAAATATATTTACATATTTAAAATACATAATACCATATATATAATTCAATACCTAGTCCTATATATTTACATATTTAAAATAACAATTTATATATTTATACACATAATGGAAAAAAAAATGTACTAATATATACATTATATTAATACACACAAGTATGTTTTATATTTATATACATAAATATACACATATTTATTTAAAACACATTACAAATATACTAATTACACAATACACACACACACACACACACACACACACACACACACACATATATATATATATATATATATATATATATATATATATATATATATATATATATATATATATATACACTTTTTAACATATTTATTATACACATATTATACTAAATACATAGAGTATATATACATTTATATATATATATATATACATACATTTATATATACAAATTATATATATTTACACAATATACTATATATACCAAATATATATATATATATATATATATATATATATATATATATATATATATATATATATATATATATATATATATATATATATATATATATATATATATATATATTCATTATACCCATACAAAATGTATATTTATATGTATACACACAAAAATATATATACATATATATATATATATATATATATATATATATATATATATATATATATATATATATATTATATATACATAATAGCTATTAATATATATAAAGTATTTAAATACAAGTATACAGTACATACTATACATATACATATATCTCTAGTATACATAAAGTATACAAAATACAGTGTATATATATATAGAATACTGTATTTATAAAGAAATATATACATAAATACTAAACAGAATACTGAAAACATATATATATACAGGTATATATACAATGCAACCCAAATATACCATGTATTTACACTGTATTCGTATATTTAAAGGTGTACCTAGGTCCAGGGGGTCGAGGTGGGTCCGTCAGACAGATCGTCGCCGGCGTGGGTGGCCTGGCGGAGCTCCGTCTACGCAGGAAAAAGTCGGCAGCAATAGCAGCAGTTAGCAGCGGGTGGTACTGCGGGGGCGATGCCGGCCGACTGCGACGTCGATTGGGGGCGAGCCGCGGCGGGAACGGAGGGGACTGGCGGGGGAAGGCGTCGGTGAAGCACGGCGGCCGGGCGAGCTAAGGTGGTGAACTGATCGGGGCTCGGGTGGTCGGCTCGACTTCGGGGGGGTGAGGTTGTAGGTGAGGACGGGGGTGCTGGAGGCGGCTGTAGGCGGAGATGGGGCTGAGGGCGGTGGTTGTAGGTGGGGGAGTGGTCGTTGGACGGAGTAGGGTCATCGCGGGGGTGGACGGAGGTGGTGGCTGGCCTGGAGGAGGCTGCGGGAATGTGGTAGGGTGATCGGGCTGGTGGGTTGTGTGTAGTTTGGGTTTTTGGGAAATAGGGTTTTAGTTGTGGTATTTTGGGTTTGTGTGTAGATTTAATGTGAGGTGACATATAGTATTTGTAGGAGAGAGAGAGAGGGGGGACTGCCTTGGGATTAGGGCCGGCTGGGTATTTGTCTAGGGTTGTGTGAGGGTCTCCACATGTTGGACATGTGGCTAGGATTAAAGGTATTTGAAATGAAGGGTTAGGATGTGTCCTCCAAAAATGATGTAAGTACATAAAAAATAGGGGGAATTAAATTGTGGACCAGTCAAAGAATGTGGGTTCTCTTCTTCATGTGGTTGGGCCAATGAGAGGGAGGCACCTCACTGCTAATTTGCATAAAAGCCCCTGAACAATTAGGAAATTGCACAAAATCTGGAATTGAGGATTTGATGTGACAAAATACCATGTTTGGTGTTTTGTAGTTGACTAGAATAGTGTATTGTGTTTAGTATGAGGCTTGTGGGTGTGTGTGTGGGTTTGGGTTGGAGTTGGGTCTAATTTGAGTGAGCTTGGGTCACTACATTAATTAAATTACAATTAATGCACCGGGTGTTCCTAAATTAATTTAATAAATATAGGGAGTCCAAATTGGGTGGGCACAAGCGTCATGGGCGTGGTAGACTTAGAGTATAATAATATTATAACTGGGGTTGGTCAAAACGGGTTGAGGTTGGGTCTCAATTTCGATTGGAACAGACAACGGACGTAAATATGCAATTAATTTAATTTATATACGGACGTTTGTAACGACTTTTGTGCGACTAAAATCAGGCACAAAAATCAGTATATGGGGGTTAGACAAGGGTCATTATTGTAGGTTGGTATGTCTGGGCAAAGTGTATGGAATTTGTTTCAGGGTAACAGCTAGGGTAGTGTCCTAAATATCGGGACAACGGTAAGGTGTCCTAAATAATAAAAATACTGCACAAATATTCAATACTCTGTATAATAAATCCTAATTGCAACCAATTAACCCTAACCATGCTATCTAAGTTAATTAAACCTAAATTTTGGTCGAGGGGGTTTACACATTATTACTGTTTTATAGTTTTTATTATTTAACTGAAACAGCTATTAGAGGTGTGCTCATTCTATCCTGATTGGATATATTTTTCAGACGATTACTTAGAGGACTGGTGTCCGATGTATTACGGACCGTAGGAGGGATTTGCAACCTTGGGCCCTGAGATTCAGAAGTGATTACCGGAAGGACTAGATAGTGTCATTAGATACCTTAGTTTTATTTACTTGTTTCTGTACTGGATATGTCTCCAGCTTAGATATTTGGCACGTTATATGTATTTGAGATTTATTGTGTTTTGTTGATAGACTATTTAGACTTAGATTTGGTTGTAGTTGAGACTTTATGATTCCATTCTTCTATTAGATATTGTTCCATTATCTTCCTTTAGTTTTATTGTGATTGATTATTGGTTTAGACATTATTTCTATATTCATATTGTCCTCCTTATGGAGTTGTAATATCATTGACAAGTTATATATATTTGTGAGATATAATAGATAATATTGTTGACCTAGACAACATTCTTCCGCCGATGTTGCAGCATAGACTGGACGTACCCACGTATTCGTGCCCTTATTCCGGGTGCAGGTTGTGACAAGATGAGTGTTTCAGTGGGTTACATTTGTGTATAAAGGGTAAAATAAAGTATTGAGTTGGGTATTAGGATTTTAGGGGAAAGTATATCTTGTGTATCAGTATCCTAGTACCAGTGTATGTCAGGCTTTGGTAGTTTAGGATTTGGGGTCATATGTAAGATGTAGATACATAAATTGGTAGATAGACTCAGGCGTGGGTGTTTAAGATATGTATTAATGAGTTAGAGTATCCTAGGTGAAGTGGGTTAGCATGGAGTGAATCGAGAAGGAAAGATGAGTATCAGTACACTGTGTACATTGATTAGCAGATACAGTACCAGTGGCAGCATGGACTGGGAATGGCAGCAGCAGTAGCAGCAGGAAGCATTAACACAGCAAGTGTAGTTTAGTGTAAAGGATACGGGACTGATGAGGCTCAGGTAATTATTGGGAGAGTTCTCTATTGTACAATTTCTACAAAAGCATTAGCAGCTATAAGGTGAAGAGGGGCCTGCTAATAGTTGCAGTCAAGTGTGAGTATATATAAGTAGTTGTTGGCCTTTGTGTGATGAATGTGCAGTGGTGGTGATTGGGTTGGTAGGAGTCAAGTGTAGTGCACATTTGTATATGTGGGTGAGTACATAGTCATATATGGGGGAGGGGGTGTGATACTTGAAAAAATCATGCCAGTGAGAGTATCAAGGATTTAAGCTAGTAAGGGAAGATGTTAAGTTAGTAGTTTGGGTCTAATATCAGTTAAAGTTAGTAATAGACGCAACAAGGAGTTAAGGTAGTATCAAGTCAGGAGTGTTCTCTAGGATAAGGATCATGGCTATGGTAGCAAGGGTAAATGTTAGGGTATTTATACACTAAAGTAAGTAAGGTAATAAACTCAATGTTAAGGTAATGTTAGAAATACCAAGTTAACTAGTAGGATACTAGGGTATAGTCTAAGGTAATGATTATTGGGCTAAGATAATATAAATTAGTGATATATTAGAGTAATATATATTATATGATACGTGGTATAGGGTATTAGCTAGTAACCTAATATTATCCAACATACCTTGAGTATTACCATTGCAATGACTTGTCTTGGTCTAGAAAACTAGTAATGAGTTAGTTTTGACTAGTGTTTGTTAGTTTGACCCTAAAGTCAACCATTTTGGTAGTTTAACCCAGTTTGACGAGTATGGCAAAGAATTGACTAAGAAACCATATTTTAACTCATTTAATCTTTTTTATCATTCCAATAAACCAAATGACATAGAATTTTATATATAAATATGTGTCACCCCAATTCAGACATCGAGACGCACCATTTTCTCAAGACCAAAGGCGAGTACATCTCTCTGTTAGTTTATATTACATGATAGTGTATATATCATATATTCTAGAATTATTATACTTGATTCTGACATATTTTTACACGGAATGGTACTATATGGATCATGTCATGAGATATTATCCCTTTATCGTATAAAAAAGGGTACTACTTACACATGTACTTTATCGTATTCATCCGGTATTCCTTGTTCTCGTGTTTATTCATATTCTCCGTATATTTATATTATATTCGTGTAAGTAACATGTCGTGATCAGATCCATGAGTATTGGTTGGACCGGGAGAGTAAAAGTTGGTTATGTGATCAAAGCCCTAACATATTTGTGTACATGTCGATTATGCACCTCCCATATAATTGAGTTACCCTAGTATAATCGTGTACAACCTAAATCGATTACATAACGGACTTGTACTCTAAGGCACTGAGTCAGTATTATATTTTCTATTACTGTAGTTTTTTCCATATTACTTGTATTTCACTTTCCAGTATTTATCTCCTTGTCTCAGTTACATTTCTATTTTCTAGTTACTTGTACATTTTGTATTCTTTTATATTACATGTTATATATTCTCTACATGTATTTGGAACTGCTTTTAGAGTTTTGTACTTTGCTCCAATCCTGACTGGATGTATATAGTTTAGATGGTCGGTTAGAGGATTTGTGTCTCACTTACTATGGGCTACAGTATGGCGAGCCATCTGAGGTAGCACCTTTAGAGTAGGATAATCTAGTGCCAGCCATCGAGGAGACTTCACTAGTATAGCAGACTTAGCTGCTTCATTTATTATAATGGATATGTCTCCATCTTAGATATTTGGCATGTTATATATATTTTAGACTATTTGTGTTCTGGCTAGACTATTAGACTTGGTTTGGATTATATTTGTGACTCCGTGACTCTATTTTTCTATTCCATATCGTGCTATTATCTTTCTCTAGTTTTATTATGATTGCGTATTAAATATCATTATATCATCATATTAACCTCCGTATGGATTTGAGATATCATTGACAGGTTCATTATATATATTGTGAGATGCTTAGATAGTATTGTTAACCTAGAAAGCATTCTACTGTCGATGCTTGGACGAAGGCTGGACGTACCCATATACTCGTACCATCATACTTGGCGTGGATTATGACACATTTTTAGTAGTGGCCCATAAAGGTCAGGCTTCACAACTGTCATAGTAATACAACCACTTAGTTGTACCATTGCGAGACTGCAATATGATATAAGATATAAGATATTGGATGAGAGGATACTCAATCACAAATTAGAATTTCTTGAAAGATTTTGGGGAGATTTTGAGGATGAACCCTGAGAATCTTATTATGGAACCTATTTCCACTTGCTTTATTTACCTTCATTGTGGAATTTGAGTCTTGTATCGATATAAATCTTATAAACTAAGTTAAGGTATATTATGATAACGTAAATAGATAAGAAAAGTGGAAAAGGTAACTGTCTACCTTAGTTATAGAGTCTAGAGTTTATCGCAGCTATACTAGGTAGTATGACGAAGACATGGAGCCTGATTTGGGATACATTTCTCTTAGTTATGGAATTTATAGTTTTCGTAGCCAAGCATGCGGTAGGGCAAAAATTTTAGATACCATGATTCTAGAGGTGTGTACCTTAGTTACAGACTCTATAGTTGATCCCAATTATGCTTACTGGCGTGGCATAGATTCTAGATAAAATAATTTCAAATAGACGTGTATGATTATCAGAGTGTATCTTAAATTGGTTCTTAATATATCATCTTTATCATTCTGTCCTGTTATCATTAAAATTTTGTCCCATCACCCCTGCTAATTTAGGATAGAGATACCCTTAGTACCTTTAGTTCAGTTCCTTGTAGAGCTTCATTTTATTAGTTCCTAAGGTTCCCTATATAGTACAATAGCTTGGTCACTTGCAGGTAGGTTGTATTGAGTTGAGTATTAGTGTTGATTGTTAGGAGTATAGCTTGTGTCTGATAGTGGTTCCTGGTAGGATATGTGAGCTTTAGATATCAGTGTATTAGCCTTAAAGTAACTCAAAGTGTAGTACTATTTGTAACAACAAATCATGATTGGTGTCAGAGTATAGTTAGTGCTTAGTATTATGGTATTACAAATAAGAGAGTTATCAGGAGGAGAGTAGTATACCAATTTATGGTTTTAGGTGTTGGTACTATGTCATCCAGTATGTTTTAGATAGATATAAATTCATATAGTTGAGGGATCCAAGTAGCATTTGAATATTATGAATTTTTTTTGAATATTAATAGAGCCTCACTATTCTATTGGTGTTGACACTTGGTTATGTAGAGATATGTATCTAAGAGATGTATTAGTGAGTGTGCTATGGTAGAGTGGTACCCATGAGTATATAGGTAAGTGTGATAGTATTAGAATGTATCATTCTAGGTAGTAGGACTTGTGCTATATGCTGGGAATTATGCAATATTGAGGGTAGATATGAGTGCACAGGTTTGTGCCTAGTATGGGTGTATCACCTAGTATTTGAGGCAGTTGATATGTAGTTTGTGGTTTGAGTGAGAGCATGAGTGGTGAAGCAAAGTACAAATGTGGGTGTTTTATGAGTATCATGTAAATTAGGGTTTAGTATCAGAAGTATCAATAGTGTGCCAGTGGGTAGGTCAGTGATAAGCATGTGTCATAAAGTATTAAGTGCACGAGTCGAGGACAGTTATGGAGTCAGTGAGAGTGCCTAAAGAGTGCAATAGTCCAGTGTGCATTAGGTCTAAGATGAGTATTATGTGTTATGTATAGTATACCAACTTAGTATCGATGAATATCTTAGGAAATACAATATCAGTTAGTGTACCAGTTTAATACTGATGTTGTCACTACCACTTTCCCGGAGTAGGATATTTTGTCTTTTCCTATTTTCTAATATTGTTAATAATTGTATTTCATATTAATTATATTTAATGGTATTTTTATTTGACAATATTTGGTATTGTTACATATGTATATATATTGTATATAGTTAATGGTTAGTTGTTATCCATTAGTTAGATTATTTGTTAGTGAACCTAATTGGACCCAACTAGAATTGTCATAAACCAACTTCAGGTTAGAGACACTTGAGCTAATAATTAGTCATTTTCATTAAGTTAGTGATTTAATTATCCAACCATTAGGAGTAGAAGCTTCTTCCTTAATTATATTTTATCATGACAAGCCCTAAGGGCTATATTGGATATTTATTATAGCTTAGAGACCAGGCCAAAGGGGGCAGCCACTTGAGGAAGGATTTCTCTCTCTATCTCTCCACTTTATTTCACTCTATTTTAGATCCCTAATTGTTTTTCCCCAAATTTCCTTCATCCCTACACCAAATCCCTACCAATTCTCTTCCTAATTCATCCCTAATTCACCATTGGAGACTCTAGGAGCAAGTAGGAGGCAAGGATCTACAAGGAGGTGAAGAGTGCACAAGTTGAGTGCTCTTTGCATCCATTTGGAGACTTGTATTGAAAATTTATCTCCTAATAGGTATAATTTAGTTTTTCCTTTCTAATTAGACTCTAAATATATAGTTTAATCATTAGGAACCCACCTATAGACTAGGACTACCTATAGGAAGGAGAATCGACCTCTAGGGACCCCTATTTTGAATGTTATAATGTATTTTGTGCCCAATTTGGAAGAAATCCGAGATTGGTGCACCATGTGTTTCTCAATAGGTCAATTGGACCAAATTGACATTAGTTTGGTTGTGTGAGACTAGTGTCATATCCAAAATTAGATACGAGTAGGCCGTGTCATGATATTGTGTGACACAATTTGATTTAGGGGTAATCTCTTCGACACGGAGGGTCTACACATATTATATTTTGCCAT
Source organism: Iris macrosiphon (assembly GCA_036927795.1). NCBI lineage: Eukaryota > Viridiplantae > Streptophyta > Magnoliopsida > Asparagales > Iridaceae > Iris > Iris macrosiphon. Next base: position 100,530,480 of record JAYESA010000007.1, on the reverse strand, counting down.
AGACACATAGATGCGTAGCTAGCACTTTACTTTTCTTCTAATTATTTTTTTAGACTTGCTCACATCATTTGTTGAGAGTTGGATGAGGTTTAGATTGAGTATCAAGGACGTATCGCAAGCGTATCATAGATCTAGAGTGATATGGATGTGGTGCACTCCTTTTGTTTGATATATTGTTTATGGGTGTATTTGATATCCTAATTAAGTATTGTACTCTTATTTAACTTGTTGTGTTTATGGGGTATATATATGGGTGGGTATTCATTATGTTAGTGTTCCTTTGTATATAGATATAGATAAATCATTAGATATAGGGTGATATATATTTATACTAGTGTGTGTTTATATATATACATAGGTTGTGTTGTGTTGTGAGGTGCAGTATGATATGAAGACTGCAGTAAAAGGAATAGACTATGCATAGTTGAGGAATATGGAGCAATTTGTAGTGCTCAGTAAAGCACTATAGTTGGGTTGTGTTACACTTAGTAGTGTATGTTAGTGCCCATAGAGAGGGGTGTTCCGGTGTAGTTAACTTGTGTGTTCCTGGGTGATTAGTGAGGTGTATGTGTAGTTACCTGTGATATCAATTGCTTGGGTTGGAAATCACAGTAAAAGGAAGGGGTAGCAGTGATGCACACAGTACAAGTAAACCTAGGTGCATTGCACAAGTGCATCAGTGATTATAGTAGTTTTATACACCTGTTTTATAGATGGTTTATAGAACGTTGGAAGAGCTGAAGATACTCTCGAGTATTGGAATAATATGAGGGAAAAAGGGATGTCATCCAAATAAGATTGTTACATGGCTCTTGTACATGGGTGGTGCAAGTATGGCAAAGTAGGTACTGCATTACTCTATTTTTGATGAGATGGTTTCAGACCTGAGATATCAGAACTACAACAGCAGCAACAAGAGAATTAGAGGGGAGTCCACTGCTATAGGCAATGAATCAGTTGCTTTGGGCAACTGAAAACCTGGTAGGCTCGGGTAGGTTGCAGGCAGTGCACACTCTTGTGCACTGGTGTTGAACCTTATAGCAAGTACAGTGGGTAGTAAGGAAGATGAGGGGGAGCCGCCCAGGTGTAGGGAATGATTTAAGACTACAACTAGGTGCAGTGCACACTTGTGCATCTGAAAAACTAAGTAAAAGTTTGAGGGCAGGTTGTAAACAGATTAGTGTGTGTAGGAGTGAGGATTTGAGTTGGAGACTACCATGTACAGTTTAGAAGAGGGCGATGAAGGTTGCAGTACTTGTGTGTATGGATGTGAGTGAAAGTTAGATGTTTCCATTGTGTTCATCTTGGTGTATTAATGTATGGAACTCTAGAGTAACAGTAGGTTAGGTTCATATATATACATATATACATGTGTGTCTTCTGCAGTCTTGTGTTATAGTGTGAGGGTTATTACCCTTGTTTATGGGAGCATGAAAGTGAACCTGAGAGCTACTCTGTTAGGCAAGAGGTGTATCAGTAAAGAGAGGTTCAATATTGGGACAACCTAAAACTTTTATAAGTGTATCAGTAATTAGATAGGTGGAATATTAGGTTTGAGTATTAATTTAGGTTCAGATGTGATACACATGTCGGCAATAATTGGTAAGGGTAATACCTAGTTAGGGGAGTATGAGGGTATTTAGTATTAGTATCAGTTATAAGAGGGTAGTATATATTGATACTAATATAACTATAGTGTTAGCTATAACTAGTATAGGTTATATATTGATATTGGTAGTAAGATTGAGTGTAGGGGTGATAGGTACAGTTATATGCCAAGTGTAGTGCACAATGAGTGAGTATTGGGAGGTGTCAATTGTGTTATGTATGGGCATGTATCAGATAGAAATTTATATATATTTAAGGTATATATATAGGTATGTATACTAATGAGTTTAGATATGGTTGTAAAGGAAATTATGGAGGTTATTATCTTGAGTGCCAAGGTATCAAAGGTAAGTGTTGATTATGAGTGATGGTATCAAGAGATACTTAAGTTAGGTAATAGTATTGATATACCTAGATATCAATAGTAATAGTAATATTAAGGTAACTAGTATAAGGTAATATGTATATTATCTAGTATTATTAACTAGTATATGTATATAAGTTATAGATATCGATAATTAGTAATATAGTATCTTAACATCTAGTATTAGATAGTATGGCTACTGTCCTTAAGATATTGTCCTATAAACCTAGATATAGACTCTTACAACCAAGAAATAACTAGTTTGATCAAGTTTGACTAGTTTGACCTAGAGTTGACCTAGTTTGACTATTTTGACTTAGATTTGGCCTAAAGACCTAAAAATTGACTAGTTTAACTTATTTATGATTTCAAAACCATATGTTGATATAATATTTCATATTTAGGTCTTTGAGATACCGATATGGACACTGATTTTGTATTCATTGCTCTGGACCACAGGCGAGTACATTCTCTAATAGTTTTCATTATTTGATATCTACTATGATTCTGGTTTATATCAATGTTCTACTTGATTCCTCTAAACTATGGATACATGGATTAGTATTATCTTGATTCACTCTCTTGCGATACGTGCATCATACTTGTTTGGCCTCTACTTCATAACTCTTTACTGGCATCACATCAAGACTCACTTACTGGCATCACTTAAGTTTATCTGGCTTGCCTCGTACTTGATTTGCGTGTTGAGACTTGGATTCATTTATACTAGTCGAACGGACAAATACTTGATTAGACATGTAAATATTCCGAAAATATGTAATCACCCCTACTGGTCTAATATGGAAAGATAGCAGTCGCACACCTCACGTGCGATGAGCCATATTATCCCTAGCTATTTACATGTCGAAAGTGGTATTTAAAAGCATACTAGTTTAGTTACATTATTGCTGGCTTCACATGATACTTGCTGGACACACATCATATCTATCTAGTTTAGTTTCTATTTATTTATAGTCTTTATTCACCATACTTTCTTGACTCACCATGCTTATCTTGTCTTTCTTCTTAAATTTACAGTGACTATATTTATTCTCTGATTCATTTAATTTTCTTGCTCATCATGTATTACTTACTATAACTTTTTTATAGTCTTTGTCAATTAATTGGAACTGCTATTGGGTTGTACTTTGCTCCAATATTGACTGGATACCATTTTTTAGATGACCCAGAGAATTAGTGTCCGACCTATTACGGACCCTAGGATATTGATAGTACTGCCATGGACCCGTAGCTCAGGAGTGATTGCTAGAAGGTCTAGCCGAAATTACTAGTTATCCTAGTTAGTTTTATTAATATATTGGTACCAAATTGGTTTCTGGCTTACATTTGAGACTTGGATATTATTTCTTTTATTGTTATTGTTTAGACTTTATGATTATGTTAGACTTCTTTGATATCTTACCATACTTTAGATTTGTGATTGAGTATTTATCATACCATTATTATCATATTGTCCTCCTTCTTGGAGTTGAGATATCATTGACAGATTATATATATTGTGTGAGATGATAGTTAATTAGTGATGACCTAGATAATGTTCTACCACCGATGCTGCAGCATAGGCTAAATGTACCCACAAACTCGTGCCCTCACACAAGGTACGGTTTATGACAGAATTAGAGTATGTTCTGGAGTAAGAGTACATGTATTCAATATAGGAAGAATAGGAGGAATAACCTGTGTGAGATTAAGTTCAGTCGGTAGAAGTATTTATATATGTTATATCGATACCAGGTGTAGAAGCATAAAAATCTAGATCCATGCACTAAACAAATATATATCCCGCAGTCAGCTCAGAAGAAACCGAGCTGCATGATGACCATGCGACCAAGAAGAAGCAGCATCCATGTATCTCCAAATATTGTACGCATAAAGGCCTGACACCAGGATTACGTCTGACAGAGAGTCCTGACAAAAAGTAGTTTTTGAATGCCTCGAAAGATGTGAGCACACTAAGCGACAAGAAGCTCTCGTCAGACTAATAATAGCTTCTAACAAGCGTGCAACACCATGTGTATGAGGCCTCATGCATCCTAAATTCCATGCATTCCATGTGTCTCTGGCTCCATGCGTCCCAGACTCCATGCGTTCTATGCATCTCTGGCCCCATGCATTCCAGATTCTACATGTCCCATGTGACTCTGGCCCCATGCGTTCCAAACGTCATTCGTCCCATGTGTCTAAGACTCCAAACATCCAATGTGGCAAGGTTCCCTGAGATAAAAATTTTCTGTCGCGATTCTCTCCAACTAAATGTGGGCCATGTGTCAAGTTGACCAAGTCACGTAAACAGAAGACAAAAACTACCAAAATCTCCAGTAAACACAAATCATAATAAAATATTAATATGACAGCTTGCCCTGGACTCAACCCATACTATGCCCTTATAGTTGCAACCACATTCTGTTAAAGGAGCCCCCTGTGGCCACCAAACAGGACATATTGCACCTATAGCGCATCAACAGGATGGCTATAAATGGAGGCAGCTTGGATATCCCAAGGCTGGTTTTTTTTTCTGCTTCAGAGAGACCGTACCCCTCCAGTCTAGCTACGTACTTGCACACAAGCTCACAAGAGATAAAGAGAAAAGAAGAGAGCATCCCTCATTCACTTATCGGACCATCAACGGAGTAAAAGAATCCTTGCAGTAATTGATCTCCATCGTCACACTACCTAGATAAAAATATAATACTTAGATTGTCTGTCTAGGATTTGTTTGTACTCTTTATGTTGGTTATTAAACGAAGGTTTCCCAAACCTACATTAATGGCGAACAAGTTGGCGACTCTGATGGAGAATTCCTTCTCCTCTTATGAGAAGATCATGGCACCGTCTGGTGCATCGAAGCTGGGTTCGACCCAAAGGATGCTGGTGTAACGCATCGACCAGCAAGCCTTTGAAAAAATGCTTTCTGAGGGTGATGCTTCTCCAAGGCCGGGAAAGTCTAAAAGCCTGCTTGACATAGGTTGCAAAGGCCGTTGTTTCTCACCCAACTATGGAGCATGCGCTTTCCGTCTATCTCTCTGTTGCTAGAACTGCATATTATGTGTCCACTTCTTATACAGCAGCCTTTTCAAACAAGATGAGTGCTCAGCACCTGAAGACCCGTATGACATGGGTTGCAAAGGCCGTTGTGCCTCACCCAACTATGGAGCATGATCTCTTTATCTCTCTCTAAGCCGTAGGGACCACACATCATGCGTCCACCAATCATACGACAGCCTCTTTGGACATGGAAAGTGCTCAGCACTTGAGCTATGGCAAAGAAAAATACTACAATGCCAGGAGTTTGAGCACTAAGACACGTTCTATGCGGCCACGTCAAAAGCCGCATGAAGAGGACTATGTGGCACCATTCGGCAACCATAAGTAGATGGACGCGTGCGGCCAAAATTGCTACCAAAGTTTTGTCTTTGATCGAATTTCATGTAGCGTTGACTCCATGTGCCTTGCTAAAAAAGGGGAAGATGTGAACTTGGACTCTTCATACTACGCACCATCACGTGCTAGGATAAAGAAGTCTAGGGCAATACGAGCTCGCCAAGCTCAAGCAATTGCTTATTCTACTGACCATCAGCAAGCACCGCTTACTATGTGTGCCCCTGACGGAAATTCGTACAAAAATGGCCGGTGGGTCCAGCCCGCAGGGGCAATTGGACAGGGTCGGTCTAAAGAGTCTTCCATTAAAAATTTGGTGCAAGTTCTTACACGAACCCTAGGTCAGGAAGCAAAATCAACACCTGCGCACCCGTGTGCTTGGTCTGCCCAAGCTCATAAGGAGGATGCAAAGGTGAATCAGCCCTCACTCAACTTGTGCAATATGATCAATCACAAGCACAAAGTGAGGGAAAAAACTACGATATTTGAAGTATCCTACCCAGGGCATTAATGTACCAATATTATCATCAACTGCTGTTATAACAAAATAATAGTACCTATAAAAAGATAGTCGGCATTCCAGCGGCTGCAACCAAAGGCACCCACCTGGCTGTAACCTGGAGAACTGGTGCAAGCACCAGAGGAAGAGGAGCTACCCTTTGGCTCGTACTATTTTGCTCGAAAGGCCCCCTCCATGATGAGAGGTCAGAAGTCTGGCACCTCCAGTCCGTCGCTCTTGGCTAGCAAGTCAAAAAGACATATCCAAGCAGGACAGGCAGCAAAACCCATATAAGGTGTCTTCCTGGGCACCCGCTCAAAGAAGAAGCTGTCAGCCACTGGGGGTAGTTCTTTCTTAGGACTTCACATAGCTATGCAAGCTGGGGGTTGTAACCCCCCGAACCTTTATGACAATCTGGGGTTCCGAGAAGACGATGACTCCGAAGGAACAGAAGTTGAGGTCCTTGGGTGTAGCCACCCTCGTCAAGAGGACACAGCTTCCTATGCTGGGTGTAGTGTTTCCTCTGAGTCCGAAGAGGATGCGACAATACCAACTTTCCCGGATGACTATTCACGACAAGAGTATAAGGCAGAAAGTGCAGCATCCACCTTCCTATCAATTTCTTTCCATGTGAGAATATCATACATGGCAGAGGATGATCATGAGGGCCCCAACGATCGACAGTGCCTCAAAAACTTTCGAGCCATGATGTAGACCAAGGGCGCATAAATGCAAGCCTTGACCTAGACAATGCTGGAAATGAAGGCAAATATGGTCCCACAACCAGCGAGAGCTTGTGGACAAGCAAGCCTGGATCTTGGTATAAATGGGGATTCAAATGCTACCGCTTCAGCCGCTGGCGGTAACCAACCCCTACCCGGATTGTCTGCTCCTTCCGCAGTCAATGAAGCCCGGGAAGCAATGCGGGAGGTACGAGAACTCCGGGCCCGCCTAGACTCTATGGGTAATAGGGACTCACTGCATGGGCTTGGGATCCGACAACCGTATCCCCTCGAGTGGAGAGACATACTGTATCCATCCAAGTGCAAGCCCGTCAACTTGACTCTATTTGATGGGAAGACATTTCCCCATAAATTCATGAGTTACTTCGAGACGGCAACGGGGCATCTGCCTCGCAACGACGCCCTCATAACCAAGCTCTTTGTCGGGCATTTTCTATAATTGCCTTCGATTGGTTCGACAGCCTCCAAGACAACTATATTTCATCGTTCGACGACCTCAAAGGCCTTTTCCTTGCTCGGTTCTATGACGGAGGAAATAACATGATGATGTCCTCTTTAATAGATATCACATAAAAGGAGAAAGAGTTTGTACGGTAATACATCGAGCGGTACAGGTAAGTGGCGATGAAGTCCCCCCACCCCGGTAACCTTGAGTCTACGCTGATGGACACCTACCGGAGGAATCTTCTTTCCACAGTCAGGCTCTGGATGAGCGACTCTCAGTTTAAAGATTGGACGGTGTTCATCATAAATACTGTCAGTGTTGAGAAGAAGGGGAAGGACGCCTGTCTCCTGGGGATATAGATACCCGTCGTTAATGATAAAGAAAAATGCCCTTATAATAGCAACAACAACAGAAATAACAACATCGATAATGGCGCCCGAAATGGCAAGAAAAAGCAGGCTCTGGTCGCCAATATAGCCAAGAAGCCCGAGCAAAAGCCTGTAGAGGCTCCAAAACTCAAGGAAACCTATTCCTTCAAAGATGATGATGTCATAGCAATCTTTGACGTGCTAATGAAGGAAAACAAACTTTGACTCCACGACATCAAGCGCCATGTTGAGGCAGTCAAGGTAAATAATATGAAGTACTACACTACCATCATTACGTCCATTATGCGATACGGGACTGCTACACATTGAAGCGGTACATCCAACATCTGCTCGACACCAAGGCTCTTACCTTGGACTTCGATGACATGACAGTGCCACAAACATGGTATCTCTCCAGTTTGGCAACTTTTTGGTGACGAAAGCCCAAGACAGAGTAATCCCAATCCCCTGGGCAACAATGGAAGTTGTTAATCTCCCGCCATCTCGTGACCAAACAGTCAGGCTGATACCTCTCACCACATGTGGGTCCATCCCGACGTTGATTCAGACTTGATGTAGTAGACAATACCTTCTACCACTAAGTCCAAGGATAAGAAGTCCAAGTCTTGCTACATGGTTTTTATCCCCTCCTAAGAAGCTATGCAGTAGACAACACTCTCATGTCATACCAACGAGAGTATGACATCCCCGATGATGGTGCGCTCATAATCGCCACATCTGATCCGCGTCCAACCCAGCCTCCTGCAGTGGACAAGTCTAAGCAGAAAGAAACTCCCTTCGATAAACTGCTGTACAAAGATATCGCTCAGGGACTTGAGAAGCCCTACAAATTTGATATCTTGGCATAACTCACCAATACTCTAGCAAAGTTGTCACTATTCGAGATTCTTTGACTCGCCAAAGACACTCGGGTTGCTCTAATTGAGGTATTACAGAATAATGACACCTACCTGGCGCAAGTGAAGCCGCCAACTGAGGATGCTACCGTATGCCCCCACTGCAATAACGGGATGGAGGTGATACCCAATATTACGTTCTTATAATAAGACATATTGTTGAAGAACAATTGGTACGATCATCCTCTGTATTACATAGGGTACATCAACGCCATTAAGATGGACCAGATGCACATTGATCCCGGCTCATCAATTAACATCATTTTGCTAAGTCTACTTCAGAACCTGGGCATCCCGATGCATCACCTGGCAACAACCAATACTGCTATCAGTGGCTTCAACGTTGGAAGGAGCTACCCTCTGGACAAGATTCGCTTGAAGTGTCATATCGACGACTTAAAAATAGAGGTCACCTACTACATCATAGACGTAGACGTATCCTACAATATCCTGTTGGCATGTCCACGGATACATCGGTATATTATCGTTCCATCAACCTTGCACTAGTGCTTGAAGTAAGTGGAAGATCACAACATCGTAAAGATAGAATTTGCCGATGTTGATCCATTTAAAGGGGTCGAGGCCTACTACTCTGACTCGATCCTCTACAAGCAAGTCCACCAAGATAAAGCTGGAAATGATACCGATGATAAGGAAGAGACTGGGACAACATCGGATGAGCCCTTGAGAGTCCATCTCAAAGGACGCACTCCTGACACAGGTCCTCCCTTCAGGGTAAAATTACCCAGGAAAGTACATGAGCCTCTGGTCGTTCGCCTCCGTAGACCGAGTCGATCACTGAAGGAAGATCCAAATCCTAATATAAATTTTGAACCTCTAGTGGTAAAGCTGAGTAGGAGGCCTCGAAAGTAGTCACTCGTACTGGGGGTAGATCTCAAAAAAGAAGAACTGGAGGAGTACGTAGCCGCTTATGCTAACGTCCCTTCTCTCGACGATGTAATTATGAAAGACTACTAGATACCTTACTTTATTAATAAAGGGCTATCTTTGAACTACTCGGATGTTGCACATCTCAACACGCTATATTTCTTTGAGCACGGTCTAGGCCTGCACCTGCATACGCAGGTGACTACCACCGATGCAACAAACCGAATTCTTTTCAGTCAAAACTTCTTCTTCATAGTTACATCAAGGAAGAGGGGAGACAAACTCACCATCTTTGGCCGAGAAAAAGTCCCCAATCCTTTGACACAGAGGAACAGGAACCAAAACCAGATACCGGCAAGATGCCACTTTATCGATACAGCTCTGAAGCCAAGCACCTCATCAAGAAGATAGAATATTATCTGAAACTCCCAAGGGACTTGAACTATGACAAAGGTCGACGTCTGCCTCTACGTCTGCAGGCATCTACAAGCAAGCCCGAGGATTACTACCATAAGACCAAGCATGGCTTAGGGTACGTCACGCCTCCCACAACCCTTAAAGGCTCGGATGAAGAAGATGAGTTACACTCTCATTCTTCATAATATTCCTCTTGGGACTTCGACATCAGTATCGAGGAGATGCTCAAACAAACATTGTCTGCCAATATGGTATCAGCTGACCTTTAGGAAGACGATAAGGATCCACATGAACTCTTTGAAGTAGAACCGTAGGCCCAACGCCTAAATGCACAATGGATGATGTGGTTCAAATAACAAAAATCTTCTACAGAGGACGAAGTCGTACAAATCGATATGGGCAACGAATCCTCCCCTTAACCTATCTTCATTTGCAACAATCTATCTAATGAGGATCGAGAATCCCTGCTATAGCTCGTTAAGGAATACATCGATGTCTTTGCCTGGAGTTACAAAGATATGTCGGGTCTGGACCCCCAAATTACGGTCCACAAACTCAATATCTTATCGAACACTAAGCCGGTCAAGCAACAGCAATAGCAGTTTTATCGAACATCATGAATGCCATCAAGGCTAAAGTCAATAAACTGATAGCTAGTGGCTTCGTCTGCGAAGCACAACATCCGAATTAGGTAGCCAATATCGTGCCCGTCGTCGAAAAGAACAAAAAGTTTCGGATATGCATTGTCTTTCGTGATCTGAATACGATATGCCCTAAGGACGAGTTTCTCCTTCTAATCATATATATAATGATCGACCACACATTTGGCTTTGAATGCATGTCCTTCATGGACGGATTCTCAAGATACAATCAAATCAAGATATTTCCTGACAACAAGAAGCACACATTGTTTCGAACGCCAAAAGGAGCGTACTGCTACACAGTCATGACCTTCGGTCTGAAGAACGCAGGTGCTATATACCAGCGAGATATGAGCACCATCTTTCGTGAACATCTATACAAGACGGTGGAGTATTATGTTGATGACATTGCCTTCAAGACTCACTACAAAGATGATCACCTTCGGGACTTGAAGACCGTGTTCGAACTCATGCGTGCACACCAGCTCAAGATGAATCCCACCAAATCCTTCCTAGGAGTCTCCGGCGGCAAGTTTTTAGGTTTTGTCAAAACTTAAAAGGGTATCCACGTAGACCCTGACAAGACTAAAGCAATCCTTGAAATGCGCCCATCGAAGAACCTCATAGAACTTTGTGGCCTTCAAGGAATATTGGCATACATCAGGAGGTTCACATCAAATCTCTCTAGATGTTGTCAATCGTTCACTCAGCTTATGAAGAAGGGAGTCTCCTTTGTCTGGAACAAAGAATGCCAGTGCGCCTTCGACGACATCAAGGAGTATCTCATGTCCCCCCTGTATTAGTGGCCTCCATTATGGAAAGACCATTCTTGCTATATATCGAGAAATATATTACTCCCTCGGAGCTCTACTAGCCCATACAAGTGACGTAGGTCATGAACATGCCAACTACTATCTCAGTAGAATGATGGCCGCCGCAGAGCACAAGTACAACCCTATCGAAAAGGAGTGCCTCGCTCTAGTCTTCGTCATTTAGAAGACCCAATATTACGTGGCAGGACAGACCATCGATGTAATCTCGTGAGTTAATCCTCTCAGGGTCCTTATGACTAAACCCAGAGCTTTAAACTCTCGCCGAGCCATATAGGCAATACTGCTATCACCATACGACATGGTATTTGTCCCACAAAAGGTGATCAAAGGCCAATCATTGGCAGATTTTCTTGCAGCCCCCCCTGTACCAAAAAACTCAAAGCTCTACGAGGAGATCCCAAACAAGATAAGGTAGCAGACTTAAACATGACCATAAGTGCAGAAGTCGTTTGGCAAATGTTCTTCGAAGGTGCTTCAAGAACATGGCCCAAAGGCGATATTATCGCTGGCGTCGAGATAGTACTAATTCTCTCACATGATTTGGTCATCAACCGCGTGCCAAATTGATCACAGTGCCATGCCCCAACAATATGGCAGAGTATAATGTCCTCGTCATTGGGCTCCAACTCGCTAAACAAATAGTAGCTGACTACGTAGAGGGCTACAATGACTCCAAATTGATAGTCAATCAAGTCCTAGGCGAGTACAATATCCGAAATAAAGACTTGATTCCCTACCACCAATTTGCGCTCGATATTATCTCTACCTTCGAGGGATTCTTTATAGAGCACGTCCCTCAACCATAAAATATTGAGGCTGACTCCCGGGCTGGCCTCGTAGCCTCTTTAGTTGTTCAAGCCAATACTCATAAACTGATCACCGTGGTCGACCAAGAGCTGGTCTACCCGAAGAACAACCTTTGTCTGTACCTGAGCTACTCAGTAGAGACAAGCACCAACTCCCAAGACTGGAGACTTTCATTCATCGACTATGCAATCTATGGAATTCTCTCCGAGAACCCAAAGGAAGCCACTTCCATCAGAAGGCGTTCCCTCCGGTTCTATTACGATACGGCTCCAAAATATTGTATCGTCGCTCCTACGATGACCAGCTGCTATGATGCCTATCGAATGTAAAAGCAAAGCAGGCTCACTTTGAGGCTCACGACGGAATATACGGTGCCCATCAGCTCGGACCCAAGCTACAAGACCATCTCAGAAGAATAGGTTACTATTGGCCATTGATGGTCGCAGATGTTGTCAACTACGGAAGGAAGTGCCAAGCATGCCAAATCCACGCTGACTTCATCCACCAACCCTCAGAGTTCCTACACCCGACCAATGCATCTTTGCTATTCGATGTCCGGGGAATGGACATCATAGGACCGATCAATCCACCACCGTCTAAGGGACATCAGTTTATCCTTGCTATTATTGACTACTTCTTCAAGTAGACGTAAGCCATACCACTCACTGAAGTTAAATGTCAAACATGATTAGCTTCGTCAATTATTACGTGATATACTACTTTGGCTTACCACAGAGGATCATCCATGACAATGGTCCCCTGTTTACAACTCACACTTTTTATTAGTTTTGCGATAAAAATTGAATTCAGAATATAGCCTCAATGGCTTACAACCCACAACAAATGGTCTGGCAAAAGTATTCAACAAGACCATCATAAAGATACTCAAAACATTTGTGTCTCCAACAAGCGTGATTGGAATGAGAAGCTGGGTGAATGTCTCTAGGCTTAATAAACCACGGTCCAGACACCTACTAGCAGCACGCCATTTTCCTTGGCCTACAGGAGCGAAGCGGTCCTCCCCCTCGAGATCCAAATTTCCTCGTTCGAGTGGCTCTCTCCAACTGGCTAACCGTCAATGACAATCACCGTCGACGGCTACAAGAGCTAGAAGCACTTGACAAGAAGCGTCGCTTTGCTCAACAACCCATTGAGCTATACCAAGCGCGCCTCTCAGGAGCCTTCAACAAATGGGTCAAGAAAAGGACCTACCAAGTCGATAACCTCGTCCTCATAGTAAAAAGGTCGATGGTTATGACCCACAAGATGCCGATAAGTTCTAACCCAAATTGTAATGCCCGTTTATCGTAGAATCTATATTCTCCAATGGTGCCTACCGACTAGCAAAACCTATTGGTGACTTACTCGTGATGCCCATTAACAATAAGTTCTTGAAAAATTACTATGCCTGAGCCTAGGCTTGTACTTCTCTCAATCACCATTAGGAAAAAAAAGTGTACAGGTTTCCTACTCTCTATAGTTTATCCCTAGTGAGTGCTTATGCATGACATTGTCCTTCTTCATTAAGCTATTGTCTATATTCAGTAGTCCTGGATAGGCAATGGATAATGGATCCGTAAAAAGCTCCCAAGCAGAGCTGTCCTCCAGGGAATCTGCACACGCCCGCAGGGACCTTTCAAAAAACCAGTCTCGTTAGACGTTAGCCATGTCCATATTACCTCTAAGCTATCGGCCTAACGATCTCCCCAGCGGAGTAACCCTCAGTTCTATCTATATTCTTGGGTATACCACACTTAACAACCACCCCTCGGTGAGTTTGTCGAAAATTGGTTCACGTCCTTATTATCTATGAACTACTGCCATAATATTTTTTCTCGATCGAGTTTGCCATGTCCATATTACCTATGAGCAAACCTTCCGGGTGTGGTTATCGATCATCATGTCCATATTACCTCTGGTATCGATCGTCGTCTAAACTTATTACCCGTACTTAATTCTAAGTACGCCAGCAGTATCACGTCCATAAAATCTGCCACGTTCATATTGCCTCTGGCAGGGCTTGTCTCAAACCTATTACTTGCACTCAGGTGTAGGTCCATAAATCTATCACGTCCATATTACCTCTGATAGGGTTTTGTCTCAAACTTATTACTTGCACTCCCGTGCACAAGAAGTAATAAGTCCATAAAAGATCCCCAGTGGGATGTCCTCGATGGAAGCAAACAGCTCACGTCCATATTACCTCAGAACTATAATCTGCCCATGTTCCCTATCCAAAGAAATCAGCCACATCTATATTACCTCTGGCTCATTTCCTTTTTCTTCCAGAAAAATACCATAATCGTAGCTAACCTCTCGGTATGACTATCAATTAGCTCAAGTCCTCATTACCTCTGAGCTATCGTCCTCACATCCTCCCCAGTATGGTTTGCCATATCCTCCTTACCTCTGAGCAAAACCTTCAGACTTGGGTATCGATTATAACGTCCATATTACCTTTGATATTAATTATCGACTAAACTTAGCACCCGGACTGAACTCTAAGTACGCTAGCGGTGTAAAGTCCACCAAACTTGCCACGTCCATATCACCTCTGGCAAGACCCATTTTGAATCTATTACTTGCACTCCAGTACGCAAGAAGTAATAGGTCCACCAAAGATTCCTCCAGTAGGATGTCCGTGAAAGACAACGATATTGTGCTACATCCATATTACCTTTAGTATAATATCCAAAGTCCACAACTGTTTGTGGTGGAAAATGAAAGAATGAAAATGTATTCAAGATGGGGTTTACACGAAACCCGCCTTCTTTGGTTTACAAACAAACTTGTACAATTTGATCCTATACGAGGATGTGGGAGTAAAATTTATTTAATCTGGGTAAATATTACTATAGGTGTCTGATCTGCAGTTGTAGAAGCATGAAAAATACGTCGGATGACTATACGCGGCATATTGGTGTAGAGCAGCGTAAGTAGAGGCCCGCAGAGCCATCAAGCGTGCAACAGAGCTCTTTCCGCCAAAACACAGTAGGAAATATGAAAGCTCAAAAGGACCATCCGCGTAAGGCAGTACATCCAAGCCGCTTCAGCGTAAACAGGGTGCTTGATAACCTCCAGGGCGTAAAACTCATCCTCTTTCAGACGCAGCATTAAGGTGTACAAGAGACGCTTCGTATTCTCCGAGGTGAACCTGTCAAACCCTGCAACGAAGATCCTGCAATGAACCTGACGTCTGGACTTCTGACAAAGGGATACGGCTCGACTACCCAGACGACGGCTATAATGATGGCACAACACTGCGACCCAGGCCGTCAAATACCGCCATCCCCTTTGCGTAAACTACTTTTACAAGCACGAAAGGATACGCTGCCTTATTTTACACAGGCAAACATGAGCTGTTTTACGTTCTGCAGTAGACAAACCGCCTGCCACGTTAAAAGCTGCACTCCGTACGGGGTCGAGGCACGTCTCTACTTCTAATGCACAGAGCGGTGACAGTTTCTTAAGGCACGTCTCTGCGACTGATGCGCAGAAGGGGTTGCAGACCTTCAAAGATACGCCTCCACATTTAATGCACACGATGGTGGCAAATCTCAGCATTTAATGCAAGAGATTTGATTATATCTTCAAAAGTCGTAATTCTGGCTAAGACGTCCCCATCAGCACTCTGGCACGGTACGCAGCGGCTTCTACGCCCATCCAGCTCCTGTGCTCTCTCGGTTTCTACGACTACTCGGCTTCTATGCCTTTTCGGCTTCTACGCCCATTCGGCTTCCACGCCCGCTCGGTCTCTATGACCACTCGGCTTCTACGCCTGTTCGGCCTCCACGACCACTCGGCTTCTACGCCTACTCAGCTTCTACGCCTGTTCGGCTTCTACGCCTATTCGGCTTCTATGCTGGTTTGATAACTATTTGGCTTCTATGCCATGGTGGCAGACATTTGGCTTCTATGCCAACCTCTTCTACACAATGGATACCTACCTACGTGGCTTCTACGCCGTGATCTTCGTAGCGATTATACGCGTTTTGTTCCTTAGTTGGACCCGCATCACACGCTCATTCAAAGGATCATCTATACGCAGGCATTGGTTACTTTAACCGTTGTGTAAAAGGGTGCTGTACTTTCCACTCCTCGGTTTCTATATCGACGAAGTGGTCACTGTCACTATAACTCTATAAATAGAGACCTATATCAATAAGGAACAAGGTGGACAAATTGAGAGGTGGACAAATTGGAAGGTCGACAAATTGGGAGGTCGAAAGATTGAAAGATCAAACCAGAGAGAGAGAGAACCCGGAGCTCAGGCAGAGAGTAGGGACCGACGACTTTGGCATCGTGCTTCCACCCCCTCCTGCAACCTTCGAAGCTGCTTCCTGTCTTCTACGGTACTTCTTCAATATCGTGTGGTCCAAGGACTAAAGTGATCGACTGCAAATCAGACACCTATAGCAATATTTACCCAGATTAAATAAATTATACTCCCATATCCTCGTATAGGATCAAATTGTACAAGTTTGTTTGTAAACCAAAGAAGGCGGATTTCGTATAAACCTTATCCTGAATACATTTTTCATTTTTTCGTTTAATACCACAAACAAGATGGCGACTCTGCTGGGGATATCTTTCTCTTCTGATGAGGAAGCAATTGCTCAACACGATGCGGTATCTATAGGAACCGTGAAGAAGACACTGGTCGTCCAATTCGACCAATCTGCCTATGAAGACATGCTTCGAGCCGGGGGTAGTTCTCACCCTCTCTCCGTCCAAGACAACAGGAAGCTGCGCAAGGTCTGGATGCCCAAGACATCCTCTACCATTCCTGTGGACTCTCCGACCTCTCTGACCAATGAGGTTGTAGCATTGCTCCCTCCGTGCCCTGTACGTAAAATTTAGTCTCCCGCTACGCGCGGTACAGACGAAACTTTGGGCAAAGCCTCAGCGCTAACCCAGAAGTATCCACTGCGCTCTACGCGTAGGAACCAGTCTCCCGCTACGCGCGGTACAGACGAACCTTCGGGCAAAGCCTCAGCGCTAACCCATAAGTATCTACCGCGCTATACGCGTAGGAACCAGTCTCCCGCAACGTGCGGTACAGACCCAACTTCTGATGATGCCTCAGCGCCAAGTCGAAAGTACAAATTACGCTCCATGCGCAAGACAACATCAGACCTCTACGAGGAACCAAATGAGCGCTATGATTTCCGTGAGGGGAAGCAAGCGGTGGAGTACTCAACTTCTCGGCCGTTACACCAGCGAAGAAGAAATCTGCCTCCCCTCCGGATTGTGCGGGAAGCCGACGGCCGACTGAGGACCTCTTCAGCTTTACGCCAGTCTGAGCAAATCCCCAAATTACGCTAGGCAAAGCCCCACGACGTAAAGCAAGCTCAGGCTGCAGGAAGGGACCCTCCCCGGGGATTATCCGTCACCCAGATGGCCAACCTGTTGTACACAGGTGGCGTAGGGAAAACCATAATGCCCAATCTCCTCATGCCCACTGATGGGAACAGAAGAAACAAGCCGTCGTCTTCTTCCTCTACTCCCCCTGACTTGCGCGCATATCTAATCCAGAAGCATAAGGAAAGGGGACCTTCCAATATGTCCATTACGCCCCCTAGCGAGCGATGTTGTAATAGTCATAAAATTGTGATTGACTGCTGCTGTTTTAAAGCAAAATGGTCGGTTTTTGACCGATTGAGCTACTCTCAGTCTTTTCAGAAAGAAGAGCCCGCGCATGCATCCGTGAATATGGCTTCACACATACCTAGAGGAGGGTCGAGCTCAAGACGTCATCCCTCTGGGCCTCTGAGCCGAAGGAGATTCGAAGACCTCCTCAAGAACACTGAAGCTGGGGTGTTCCAAAACACCCATGCAAGGTCACAGCAACCAGCTTCGTACTCGTCTGACTCCGACGCTGGGGGTCGCCAATCGCCCAGATCAGACGTTGAGAGTATAGAGTCGACTTCTGCAGCGACCTACACTAATCCTTCGATGATGCCCAGGGAAATGGGAGTTTACGCCGTTGAAGATGAACGCAAGGAAGCTTTGCCGTCAGGAAACGCGGAACAACGCATCACTGTGCTGGAGACATCTCTGAAACAAATACAATCCATGATGGAGAACATGCACCAGATGATGCTAACTCAGCACGCAGCTGCCATGGATCAAGCGTCGGTCCCGCCAACTCAGATACGCGTGGGGGTGGACTTACCACCATCCAACCTGAGCCAAGAGCCTTCTCTAGGTCAAGAGTCAGCAGTTCCTCCGCTTCCTCACTCGGAGAATATATTACCTCCTGTTGGAGTCACAATACAATCGACTCCGTACTACACCGTAGTCCCACTTCCAACTGAAAATCCGATGCAGGCAGTACGGGAGTTGAAAGCCCAGTTTGACGCCTTGAAGCACAAAGATCAGCTCAAGAAACTGGGAATTAACCAGCCTTACCCAACTATCTGAAAAGAGGTCCCTTTCCCCCCGAGGTACAAACCTCAGACTATGGCTCTCTTTGAGAGAAAAACATCACCAAGTCAGTACATGAACTATTTTAGTATGATGACGGTGTTGCTACAAGGGAACGACGCCCTCCTTACTCGTGTGTTCAAAGGCTGCCTCTTAGGAGTAGCCTATCAGTGGTACCGTAGCTTGGCGGACAACTGCATTACTTCCTTCGAAGACTTCAAAGCTTTATTTTTCACGCGATTCTACAAGGGTGGAATGGACATGTCTATGTCCTCTCTCATCGAAGTCAAGCAGAGGGAAAAGGAGGACGTTCGTACCTTCGTCGAACGTTTTCGTCAGGCCACCTTACAGATGCCTCCAGGAGTTCCAGACTCTGCATTAGTAGACATTTGCAGGAAGAACCTCCTTCCCGTAGTCTCGGTGTTTACAGGACCATATCAGTTCCATGATTGGCCCTCGTTCATCATCTCGGCAGTGGCCGCCGAAGACAACAGTCATAAGGCGCACGACAATGGCATTATGATCTCGCCTCTGATAGAGGCAAGAGGTCATCTTCCAGCAGCGACCATCCTCGCAGCTCCAAGGGAAAAGAAGCTCTGACGGTCAATACGTCCAGACAAAAGACTGTGGCGACCACGCAGACAAGACCCGGGACTCCCAGGCCCGTCGAAGTCTACTCTTTTGACGATGACGATATCCCAAGTATATTCGAGTGTCTCATCAAGAGTGGCAAGATCATCCTTCCGGAGCTGAGGCGGCCCCAAGAAGTCGGCAGTACTGACGACCCCAAATACTGCATCTTCCACAGATACGTACACCACCCAACAAAGGCGTGTTACATACTAAAAAGAAAGATCCAGGGGTTAATCGATGCTAAGGCCATCACTCTGCACAACACCGAGAAGACGGTCGCGGCCAACATGATCTCTCTGCGGTTTGGCGATCTGCCCTCCCAAGAAGTCATGGATGGTGTCACGCCCATTTCCCGCACCACGATGGACATCGTCAATCTCCCTCCAACTAGGGGTCAAAATCATGACCTGGTACCCCTAACCACCCGGCAGGGCGAGATTATGTGGGTTCACTCGGATTTGGTGTTAGAGCTCGAGGAGGAGACTAAAGCTACTAAAGCTACGTCTAAAAAAATCTTCAGATGCAAACCATGCCATATGGTCGCAACTTCTTCGCCATCAGACAAAGATGAGGTATTTGCTGCAACCCGTTCAGGGAAAGCCTACCTCAATGACTACGGAGCAAGTCAGGAAGATGCGCCGGCGGACGCTCCGGCTGCCAAACCTTCAGGACCAGGCCCCGCCTTACCAGAGGCCAGCCCTTCAAAATCGACACCGGCGGACAAAGGGAAGCAAAGAGAAGTGCGCTTTGATAAACCTATAAAAAATATTCCAAACAAAGGTTTTGAGAAGCCCTACAACTTCGATATCCTGGCACAACTGGCTAATACACCAGCCAGACTCTCCATCTTTGAGCTACTCAGGCTCTCCCAAGACACTCGTCTAGCCCTGAGTGAAGCGCTGATGCAGGCGGAGGCATGCTTGACCCAGCTCAAGTACCCCGACGAAGAACCAGTGGCGTGTCCTCAATGCCACAGTGTGATGGAGGTGGTCCCAAATATCACTTTCACTCAAGACGACATGCTGTTGAAACATAACAAGCATGACAGGCCCCTCTATTACACCGGGTATGTCGGTTCCATGGAGGTCGATCGGATTCACATAGATCCAGGATCGTCGATCAGCATCATCCCTCACAATCTGCTCAGACCATTGAGGATTCCTACCAGCGAACTGGCTTATACTTCCACTACAATCGTGGGTTTCAACGCCGGAAGAAGTAAGCCGTTGGAGAAGATTCGCCTGAGGATCCAGATTGGCAACCTCAGATCGGTGGCCACGTGTTACGTCATCGATTCAGAGGTGTCCTACAATATTTTGCTAGGAAGACCATGGATCCATGACCACAACATCGTTTCTTCAATTCTACATCAATATCTTAAATATGTAGACCACCAAGGAACGGTACAAATGGAGGTTGCCGACCTAAACCCATTTAAAGGAGTAAAATCCTACTATTTCGATGCCGTGTTGTACTCTCAAGACCACACGAAAGAAATGTCTGGCGAGGCAGAGAAGGAATCCCACCGGGAGCCAGGAGAACCCTCTGCCGCACTACCGCTGTCAATCAGAGTGAAAGGGCGAACCACTCGTCCAAAAGCCGTAGAGCCTATGGCTATTCACCTGAACAAAACCAGGTCAGGAAAAGGGAACGATCCTCTAGCGGTCACTCCAAACCGGAAGCCTCCACCTTTGGTCATCAACCTTCGGCGCAACGGGCAGCCGACCAATGTAAATGCGACCAGGAACGAAGTTCCAGATGATAATAAACATCCTCTTTTCCAGTGCGTTAACGCTCAAATTCCAAATTAGGAATCCACTTCCCTTGACGAGGTAGAACCCATAGCACAAAAATTCTTGGAAGTTATGAACTCCTACCGTCCGTATGTTTGGGAAGTAGCGTCATCATCCAACGTCGTCACGACATATGGGCCACAAGAGGATTCTATCTTCATTGTCCCGCCTACCGGCATCAGCCATCATTCAATAGTCTTCGGCCGCATGCGCAATCAACCGCCTATCCAGGAAGATCCTTTCAATGACGATACTGGAAAAATACAGGTTCACCGATACAGCCCGCAAGCGTTGAGGATCATACAAAACATGGGCTATGACTTGGAGCGGAAGCCAGGCCTCAACTACGGAAGAGGCAGACGAACGCCGCTGCACGGCGACCCCCGCTATCAGCAAACCCGTTTCGGGTTAGGATATGCCACCTCCCTTACGACTTCTAAGTCAGACGAGGATATCTTTTCCTCCTCCCAGAACGGTTCGTCGCCCTCCGACTCACCTGACGCTCTCGAGCAAGCATTATCAGCAAATATGGTGATGACAGATCCCTTCGAAGCAGACGAACAGGATTCTGAGCCGTTTGAGAAAGACTCTTGGGCTCAACAAATGGATACGCAGTAGGAATTCCGCTTCGAGCAGAGGGAACCTCCCACCAAAGACGAAGTTATCCAGGTTGATGTTGGAGGTAAACTTTCACCAAAACTGATATTCATCAGTAACAATCTTTCCCCAGCTGAACAGGAAGAAGTTATCCAGCTGATAAAAGAATATATCAACGTCTTTGCGTGGAATTATGAGGACATGTCGGGCCTTGACCCGAAGGTGGCTACTCATAAACTCAATATACTAACCGACTCGAAGCCTATGAAGCAGCACCAACGTCGGTTCCGCCCAGACATGATGGACGCTATCGAAGCTGAAGTCAAGAAGTTGATAGCCTGCGGTTTCATCCGGGAAGAACAACATCCCGACTGGGTCGCCAACGTTGTCCCAGTCATGAAGAAAAATGGAAAAATACATATCTGCATCGATTACCGAGATCTGAATGCAGCCTGCCCCAAGGATGAGTTCCCTCTTCCCATCACGGACATCATGATCGACAATACCTGCAGTTTTGAACGTATGTCTTTCATGGACGGATTCTCAAGATACAATCAGATCAAGATGCATCCTGAAGACGAGGAGCACACTGCCTTCCGGACCCCGTTGGGAGTATATTGTTATACGGTCATGCCCTTCAGATTGAAGAACGCCGGGGCTACATACCAACGGGCTATGAGTAGCATATTCTACGAACATTTACGTAAAATAGTAGAATATTACATGGATGACATAGCCGTCAAGAGCCACCTCAAAAATGATCATATTCAAGACTTGAAGACGGTATTTGAGTTAATGCGCCAACATCAACTCAAGATGAACCCTACGAAGTCCTTCCTGGGTGTATTTAGTGGCAAATTCCTGGGATTTGTCATCACCGCCAAAGGCATCCAAGTGGACCCTGACAAAGTCCAGGCCATCGTAGACATGCGACCGCCCCGTAATCTGAGGGAACTACAGGGATTTCAAGGCCGTCTGGCTTATATCCGGAGGTTCATATCCAACCTCTCGGGAAGATGCCAGTCCTTTT
Source organism: Iris macrosiphon (assembly GCA_036927795.1). NCBI lineage: Eukaryota > Viridiplantae > Streptophyta > Magnoliopsida > Asparagales > Iridaceae > Iris > Iris macrosiphon. Next base: position 100,508,072 of record JAYESA010000007.1, on the reverse strand, counting down.
CGCATCTCGAAGAAAGGTGTATCCTTCGTATGGGACGAAACCTGTCAGTAAGCATTCGGGGATATCAAACGCTACCTCACCTGTCTGCCGGTTCTGGTGCCTCCCATCATGGGAAGACCATTCTTGCTGTACGTTCGAGCGATGGATCATTCACTAGGATCTCTTCTCGCGCAGAAGAACGATGTTGGGCACGAACAGGCTATCTACTACCTCAGCAGGATGATGGTCGAAGCCGAACACCGGTACAACCCAGTGGAGAAGGAATGCTTGGCTCTGATGTTCGCTATCCAGAAGATGCGGCACTATGTCACCGGCCAGACTATCCATATCATCTCCAGGATCAACCCTCTTCGAGTACTGATGAGCAAGCCAAGTGTTCTTAATTCCCTGCTCGCAACTTGGGCGATGCTGTTAATACCATATGACATGGTATACGTCCCGCAGAAGTCTATCAAAGGCGAAGCGCTGGCCGACTTCCTAGCTGCTCATCCGATCCCGGAGGCCTCCAAATTATACGAAGACATTTCCGACGAAGTTGCAGAATATAATTCCGCAATAGAAAGTGACGCGTGGCAACTGTTCTTCGACGGCGCCTCCAGGACTGGTCCCCAGGGAAACGTGGTTTCAGGGGTAGGAATCGTCCTGGTCACTCCTGATAAGCTCGTCATCTACCGAGCATATTCTCTTAACGAACCATGTTCCAATAATGTGGCGGAATATAATGCTCTGTTAATCAGCCTCCAAGTCGCTAAAGAGCTGGGGGTCGAGTCCCTGGAAGCTTTCGGTGATTCTCTGCTTATCGTCAATCAAGTCAGGGGAATATATGAAGTCCGGAATCCAGACCTCATCCCCTATCACCAGACGACGGTCAAGATAGCCATGACATTCAAGGAGTTCTTTCTAGAGCATGTACCTTGATCTCAGAACCAGGAAGCTGATGCCCTAGCCAGTCTAGCTGCGGATTTAGCCACTCCTATAAGAAGACAAGATTCGATAATCCTTCTTAACAGAGATTTATTCTGCATGAAGAACAACTTTCACGTAGAACGCAGCTACACTGTGAACACGGATCCCCCTAGAAGAGACTGGAGAAGTCCCTTCGTGCATTTCGTCGCATACGGAATCTTGCCGGAGGACCCCAAAGAAGCTGTATCCGTCAAAAGACGATCATTACGCTTCTACTTCGATGCATCTTCACAATACCTGTATCGTCGGACCTACGACGGACTGCTATTAAGATGTCTCTCTGACGACGAAGTATAGCAGGTTATCCGGAAAGCTCACGACGGTGTATGCAGAGCGCATCAGCCCGGTCCTAAGCTACAGGATCGTATCAGGAGGATGGGCTATTACTGGCCCGCTATGATCACAGACGCGATCAACTATGCAAGACAATGCATAGCTTGTCAGGTTCATGCAGACTTCATACATCAACCGTCTGAATATCTATATCCTACGGTTGCATCCTGGCCTTTCGAAGCATGGGGTATGGATATCGTTGGTCCTATTCACCCGTCTTCTTCCAGAGGTCACCGGTTCATACTGGCCATCACAGATTACTTCTCCAAATGGGCAGAGGTAATCCTTCTCACTGAGGTAAAGGCGTCTGACGTAATTAGTTTCATCAAGCATCACGTCATTTATCGCTTTGGGGTTCCCCGAAGGATAATCCATGACAATGGGCCTCAGTTTATCAGCCAAGCGTTTCATCGATTTTGCGATAAAAATCGAATACATAATATTGCCTCTACGATATATTATCCAGCTGCTAATGGTTTGGCGGAAGCTTTCAACAAAACCATTATCAAACTCTTGAAGAAATTCGTCTCTTCAAACAAAAGAGACTGGAATGAGAAGCTGGGCGAATGTCTCTGGGCATACCGCACAACGGTACGAACACCTACAGGTTGTACCCTATTTTTACTGGTCTACGGGAGAGAAGCAGTTCTTCCCATTGAAATCCAGATCTCGTCGCTCAGGATAGCCGTCACTAATGAGCTGACTCGAGAAAAGAACGACCTGCTAAGGCTTCAAGAGCTAGAAGGATTAGACGAGAAAGGCCTCCAAGCTCAACAGCGCATCGCGCTCTACCAAGTACGCATTTCCAGAGCATTCAATCATAAAGTAAAGGAAAGAGTGTTCAAAGTCGGCGAGCTAGTTTTAGCAGTAAGAAGGCCGATGATTCTTACTCACAGGAGTAAAGGCAAATTTCAGCCCAAGTGGGAAGGCCCTTATGTGATCGAGACAACGTTCTCAAACGGCGCTTACAGGTTAGCCCAACCTAATGGAGACCTGTTAATGGCTCCTATCAACGGTAAATTCCTGAAGAGGTACTATGCTTAACCTTCTCTGCTCAAGTGGAATATAGCAAGAATCTCAAAGTCTGACCAAACTACTTCCAGAACAAAACTAGTTAGGTCATATTCTATCATGTCCGTATGACCTCTGAATAGATATGTCCTGCTAAAAGTTTATCGAGAGTCTATCATGTCCATACTACCTCTGATATCACTCTCGCCCAAACCTGTCATTTATATTCTGAGATGATGGGTCCACAAAGTCAGGAAAGATTCGCTTTATTTATTCCCGGAAAGAGCAAAATTACATTGGGGAAGCAAAAAGAAGGAAAGGCACATCATTGCGGGGGAGCGGTCAGATCGCGAATCAGCTTCGCCAGTGCAGCTACCCTCTCGTCCCTGGAGACCAAGGTATCAGCGCGGGCCTGTTCCAGTCGTGCCTCGGGATTGTTAGTAAAGGACAGTTCGGCCCTTGCCCGAAGAGAGCCAGCTCGGGCAGCTTCAGTATGCTCCAGGTCCCGTCGTGCTGTGCTCAGTCGACCAGTCGCTACGTCTAGACCCGCCAGCGACTGAGAAGCCCACTCCTCTGCCTGAGCGAGTTTCTCCTTCAACTTGCGAGCCCTCGCTGCATTCCCATCGTGCTCGGATTGGCACTTCGTCTGAAGAGCAAGAGCCTCCTCCACGACAGCTTTTCTTTTATCCATCTCCAGCTTATGTGCTTTGATGGACTTATCTAGGCTCTCCAGCTGTTTGGTAAGCCGCGCAATCATGGAGTCGTATCTGGCCTGGACCTCAGCTTCAAAACTGCCCCGAGTCAGCTCCAAGTATTCGTTAATTGGTTGCTCCAACCTATTAACCATCGCCTCCAGGGCGTCGGCTACCCCAGAATTGCCAAACTCCCTGACTGCCCCAATTAAAAACTGGGAACCTTCTTCAGACGATCAAATTCTAGGTTCTTCGCCAACACCATTGATATCAGCGTGTTCAAACTGGTGTAGAAGAGGCTGGTATACAGCTCGGTCAGCGCAACCAGATCTGGTTGGATGCCAGGAGTGGTCGCGATATTGGCAAGTTCCCCTCCAAGAATGATTGCAGACGAGGTGGCCACGGCCGCCGCCTCGACGGGTGGTGCGACCGAAGAAGGTGCGACAACGACGGTCGAAGTCATCGGCAAACTCGCAAGAGGCGGGGTCACGATAACGGTTTCATCCTCCTCTGGAGGTGACGAAACTACTCCGGGCGAGCTGGCCCCCGAAGCTATTTCCTCCTCGAAGTCGAATGCCTCCGTATCATCGTCAGGAGACCGAGCGGAGCCAGAACGCGCTTCAGCCGATGTTGCTATATCACGTCGAGGAAACATAAAGATGACCTTTACCCGTAGCCAACGATATATATGCCGCGTCTGCAGCCGATGTTGCTATATCACGCCTTAATGACGCAATACGAACTGTCATACCTGGAAAAGGAGGTGGGCCAACTGACATTGCCAGGAGCTCTACCAAGCCTTCACCAAGATCCGGTCGAGGTTCGTCAGCTGGAACCTCGCTGGTCATGCTCACGGACGCGGCAGGAGTTTCATCCGTCGCTGGTCCAGGGAAAGATTCTCCCATTTGCCTCGGCCACGCAAGCAATTTCATTCTACTACCGGAGGCAGTGGCAACAACGGCAGCCTCAAGCAGGAGTTCTCCGGCACCGCCAGCCGAAACTGAGGGTCCCTCTCCGCCAATCAAAGGGACATCCCCAACAGGAGAGGCAGCAGATTCCTCTCTATGAGCCTCAATTCCAGGAATCCGGAGAGGGCGATCAACCGTCTTCTTCTTCCTCTTGCGAGGGGAAGTCAGCTTCGAAACATGTGCCCTTTACTTCCCAGAGACCGCCAAAGCCCCCGCAGGCGGAGGCACTTCACACCTCGGTACCGACACCAGAGGCACATCCGGAGTGACGGACTCCTCACCCTCGTCAGATAAAACCGAAGGGACTTCCATTCTTCCCCCGGGCATGGAAGAAGGCACCCTGAAGCTTCCACGCGTGTCAAAATCGCGATGGAGGGTGTTGATCGCCACGTAGAACTGAGCGTATAAATGGAGGATGCGCAGCTCCGTGGAGAGGGTGGCAACCGGCACGATAAAGATTGCTATCGTGCAGCCCATGATGAAGTACCGCCATCCTCTGGCTCCATCAATGAGTCCGCCCCTGGACCTGAAGCTGGTGATGGCATTGCCCATGTGTAGCTGATCGTACCCAAACTGCCTGGCAAGTAAGGCTCAAAGAAGCAATGATCTTTGCTTCTGTACAGCAAATGGGAGGGTCTGATGCAGACCAACCAATTAAAAGCTTCCGGAGAAAGATTGGTCTTTTCTCCGCCTAAATCTTCAAGCCTAATCCCTGACTGATTGCGATGTACAGAAGGGACAGTGCAGAGGAGCTTCCAGCAATGACCGAGGCTCAGCGCCAGCCGACAGTCTATGACTGTGTTCACGTTCCAGAGGGAGTCCTTGTAGTTCAGCAAGAAACTACCCCCCGCGCTGCTACCAGGGCCGGAAGACATCACCCGGGGGTTGTGTAGAATTAACCATCCCATCAAGTACAGGTATGGTAACTCTACCCGAGGAAAGCTATCACGTCGAGCTTTATCGACGAGCAGTCCGTCAGTTATGGCTCTCAGTCCAGCCTGTATGTGGCACACCATGGCAGGGAGCAAGCCCAGTCTTGCCCCGAACACCAGACGGACGGTGGGCCACAGGATGTTCCGGTGAATGTGGTCCGCGGACGCGATATCGGCACCACTACTCGACGCAGCCATAAGGAGAGAAAGCCAGCCAGCTTGGCTTCCTCAGACAAAGGCCTGCGGCAGCGCCTCAAGTAACTATAGGCCTTAGTGCCTTCTGAGTACTTTCCTACCCCGTCATTAAGAAACTGATCTGGAGCTTTAGCCTCCTCCATAAGATCCTCGATGACCTGGGCACTGAGCACGCCCAAACAGTTCACGGGCTCATTCTTGCCCCCCGAAACTTTCTCGGACTTGACGGCCCTGGCCCGGTGGAAGAAGAGGTAGGATATCCACTTAGTGGTGTGAGCCAAGTCAGTAGGCTCATTATATAAAGCAGTGCACGCGAAGTAGTGGCACATCAGCTCCTGGTACACCTCCACAACCCGAGGGTCCGAGTCCTCCAACTCCCGGTTGGTGGGAACATACTCTTCATACGGGGTATCCTCCATCAGTAGTCTCGAGATCGCTGCCATTTCGTGGAGGGCCTACCCCAACTCCCCCAGTGGAGTGGCGAAGGTCCCGGTGAGCAAAATGTATAGCTCCATCAGTGCCAGAAACAGGTTAGAGTTGGGAGGCAACCCAATACTCGTCATGCTCACGGCAGCATACAGTCCTATGACCTCCAGCTCTTTCTGAAAATGCTTCAGAGCCCAGTCAACTAGGCAAGTCCATCGGAGGTTTGCTGGGGTGATCTATCCATTGCACCGAGGATTCTCCTTGGGGTATACTTCCCCTCGCACCATGAAGTCGTTGCAGAAAGTCGGCAATTGGACCGGCTGGATCGCTGAACTGTCTTCACTCGGGACGCTGCCCGGGCACAGTCCCCTGAACAACGTCACGACGCCAGAAGGGCGGCTGACAAACGACCCCTGGTCAGCTCCTTTCAGATGAAAGATCTTCCCCGGCTTGCCGTGAAGATCGGGAGTCAGCGTCCACGACATCCTCCAGGAATGTGTGGCATGGAAGAAAGCCGAGAGGGGATAATCTCTCGGCATTATGGGCAGATACAAGACCACGCTCTCGGCGGAAAAAACTCAGGGTTCTCTCTTGGGCTTCGTTTGGGACTGTGTAAAACCCCTATTTCTAAAAAAAACCGTATTTATTATTTTTTATTAAATATTAATAAAATTATATAATTATGTGCTAAATAGGAGAAATAGATTTTTAATAATTTTTATTTTAGGTGTTCGGGCACTTAGAGGACTTATGGGACCATCAGAAATTTTTCGGAATTTATTCCATGTAGGAGACCCCTTGAGCAGTTGCTAGCCTAATGGTGTGCATTATTCTAATCCATGAATTTTCTTATGAGTATATATATAATATATATGTATACACAAATATATATATGTATATATATATAGAAAGGAAAAGAAAAGAAAGAAAAAGAATAATTAAATAGGAATTTACTAATAATAATAATAATAATAACACAACTCAAACCACCCCTTAAGTAATTTGCTTCCATCCTTCAGCAAACTTGCTGCAAGGACCCGCCAATGCAAACTCATTTGCAAATATCCAGGGACCCGCCCCCTTAAACCACTTCATTCTTGCTGCAACTTACTTCTTAGGACCATTCCTTAGCAAATTTGCTAAGACTACATCCTTCAGCAAAAATAAATGGGACCCGCCCCCTTAAACTACTTCATTCTTCAGCAACTTGCTTCTAAAGTCCATCCCACTTCAGCAACTTTGCATTAGCACAGACCCGACCCCCCCTTTGGCTGCTCCATCCCTTTCTCTCTCCCTGTTAAATATATATATATATATATATATATATATATATATATATATTTATCTCTCAAAAACCCTAACCTAAAATATCCAGACCCCCTCTTCTCATCTAGAGCTGTCGCCGCAGCCAGAGAACCCCGCCAAGCCGTCCAAACCATCCCGACGACTCCGACCTCGCGCACTGCAGATTCCCACACGAGGCACCTTCGCTCCGAAATTGTTTTCCGTCGACTCGCTCAACCAAACGCCGTTCCGTCTTCACCGGTATGCTCATCCCTTAACCCTCTTCCATACTTGTATTATAGCCAACCTCGAAAAACGTGTATCCCTAGGCAAAAAATAGCGTCCAAGTGGGCACGGACAGACCCAATTCTGGGATCGCAGAAAACTGCGGTGACCATCCATATTGCCGAGTTCGTATCTCCCACCACAGAGATCCGAATTCGGTGATTCTTTTTGATACCTTTAGAACACTTGACCTAGTTTATTTTCTGTTAAATAACCCTACGCTATTAGTTGCTGTGGACATAGTTATTCGTCATAAAACTGCGCGAACCCACTTTTTCCAGATTTCTAAAAGTTGGAAAACGGAGCACACTCCGCCAAACGGGACCGCCCTGCCGTGTACCAAGTGTACCGAACGGTGCACATAGCGTAACCGGATACGTAAAAATTTGTGGAAACTGATTCGGACGCGTGTGCGCGCCGGAATCAGGCCGCATCCGCGGACACATCCCGTGTCGCAACTATTGTGGACTCGCGCGTATTTTGTGCACGCTTGTCAGATTTCGACAAAACTTATGCCACTGGACTCATGGTAACGCGCTGGTCCTGTGATCCAATTTTCACGCAATTCTGAGACGGTTGACCAGATCGCCAATTGGCGGACCCCACAGTTGACTGTTTGGACAAAATTGTGTTCGGCCCATCGGAATCCACATTTGGACATACCGTTGGGTTCGTATTGACATTTAGAGATGTTTGACCTATAAATTATCCCATTTAGAGACTGTTACCCTTGGCACACTTTTCGGTGCAAAGTGGGCCACCCGTGGACCTCACTTTTACCCGGAATTACCGTTTTGCCCCTGTATCCAAATTGGACGAAAGGGAAGTGCTTTTTAGCTATTTTGCTTATTTTGGAAACGTTGGTGATGTTTATTTCAGCATCCGGAGACATTGTTCTGCGGCCATAGCTTTTGATCCTGTGCGTTTGACTTCTGGATAGTACACCTTGCAGCTTTCTTACCAGGCAAGATACCTTGCCAAATTGTTTACAGTACTTTGCATGCTATTTATATTTCTTTTTATTTATTTCATTTCTGTATTGTTCTTGCATGTGTAGTTTTTCTCCAATCATTACTATATATTAAATATGTTGACACACACTTGATACTTAGTATCATAGAGGATAATCATTAGGCGTATGGGCTTTTAACCACTCTGGTAAACCGTAGTATATAGCTCGCACTACGGGCGTGTGTCGCGCTGGTCGCTACCCCCACGGTATGTCGATTTCAAGAGTCTCGCTGGTCGCTACCCCCGCGGTATATAGATTTCTGATGTCCATTGACGTGTGTGTGAGTTGTGAGGTAGATCGAGTAGCCTACCCTTGCCCATACGTTAAAAAGTTGTCCTCATTTGCCTTCATATAGATTGTCTTGTACAGCGTACTTATTTATTTTCAAATTATATGCATGTTTACTATATTCAAGTTGGCTCGTATTTTCTGTATCTTGTTACGTCCCTCTGAGGACCTGGTCTGCTGCCAGGTGTATCTTTTCTTGAGTTTTTTACAGGAGCGCAGATTTGGATGGTTACATGTGATCCGAGGATGTCTTCTCTTCGAGCTGTGATGGATAGCTGGTATTCTTATATCGTGTTGTGGTGTTGTACTCATATTGTATTTGCTCTTATATTCGAGTTGGTAGTGGATTTGTTTCCATCCAACTATCATCCTTAGATACTTCTTATTGAGATCTAGTTTCATAGATACTAGTTATTTATTTCTATATAATTTTGGTGGATGAGTTTTAGATTTTATCCTATGACTTGTATTATATTTTATACCACTTGTGGATTTTATATTCATATTACAGCGTACGTATGGATATGGTTTTCATATATTGGAGTTGCCATATCCATGCGGCTGGCTTGCTTACTTGTTCTTAGTCCTACGTATTTGGGACTGGGGTGTGACATGTTTTTGTGGTGGCCCATGCAGGTCGAGAGCATATTGTCTCGGTTACGTTATTGTACCGAACAAGCATGCACCTAGGACTAGAGTATAGGATCTCATCCACAATTGACTATGATTCATCTTCCTCCTATCTGTTCTATTTGAACAATTGCATCCTGCTTGATTCCTGTACTCCCATAATAGTTCCTTTAGTATAGCCTTCTGCTAGAATATAGGAACCCCTGTTATTAGGATGATGATTATGGTAGCACACCTATTAAGAATACAACGAGAATATAGACACCCCACTAAGTTTAGAATAATTAAGTGAACCGTAGAATTCCTTATCTATAGATTGGTTTATCATTACCCCTTGATGTATTATGAAGACTTAAGAGTAGTATAGATGCTACTAGAGTTAGTTAGAAGTTTTACCATAATATTTGACCCTAGTATAGAGGATACCCTAATAAGTACCAAGATCCCTTCTCGTAAACCTTAACAAGAGTTTCTACGGTATCCTTAAGACAATTACAGTACTAGGTTATTGTTATAAGTTGGGTAGTATACCTCACAACATAGTATCACATAGTCTTTTGCCCTATTATTGAAGTGTAGCTGAATGACATTAACTGTGTGCTAGCATAAGAAGATAATATTTCATCAGACTGTAGAACTTAGAGGCTATGCCCCTATTTGGTCGACTAGCGACTTAGACAAGAAGGTTGTATGATAACTGTAGAGATTGTAGAGTCTTTTATTATTGTTGCTTATGTTGTTTTTGTTTTGTGAACTTGAATTGTTATGTACCTTCTTTCATCATAATCCAGCGTATTTATGTTTGTTGTACTACCTTGACTTATGCTGCTATTATAGCCTAGTTTTTGCAAGCTTATTCTTTTATCGAGCTTGCTCATGGCATATGTATTATTGGGTGCACACAATGATACAATTGCCTAATCAGAATCGGTGTAGTAAGGTCTAGCTAACCTTAGTGCGCTTGGTTCGCTCTTCGCATGACTACTTTACGTGGATTGAGATATATGGTAGTAGACAGATATACTTGCCCCTAGATATGTCTGACACATCGTATCGGTTACATAACTGTACTGATATGAGCATGTAAATAGGAAATTACCAAAAATAGGATTTCAATCCACAACTGTCCTGACAACTCTCTTTTCGATTCTTTAATCTTTTTGAACCTCGTACTTGTATTCTGTCACCTTCACCTTGAGTTCTTTATTATTTCTCTCCGTCTTCCCCTATTTCGGAAAGACGAAACCTCGTGCTGGTATAAGTTGACACTGATAGTACTAGATATACCCCATAAGGCTAATCACATGACTTAGTGACTCTCTTTTATAATTGGTTAAGGGCATATCATAGGTGATATGTTTGGTGTTAAACCTTTGAGGATTAAAAATCATGATTAAATAATTTGAGCAATAGTTTTTCTAGATGTATAGCCTTAGGTGGTAGATGGAAAATTTTAAGTTCGCCAGATTGTGAACCCCTCACCCAAAAATTGGACCTACTTGGCTGAGTTAGTGAGACTAAGGTTAGCTTGAGTCCAGTTAGAGATAGAACACGATATTTTATTTAATTTTACAATAGTTATATCACTTAGCGCCCTTACCGTGCTCCGATAATTGGAGCGCTACACTAACCACTGCCTTCCTACAAATTCTACACCCTTATCCTAGACATGCCCATCACCTAATTCTTATCTTTGTGCAATTTTCCAATTGTTGGGCGCTTTTATGCAAAGAGCATTTATGTGTCCACACCATTGGACATGACACATGAAGAAACCTATATTTCGCTCATATGGATTTTTTTATGATTTTTTGGAATGTGCAATGTGCAACATCGCCCACTCCTTTAAATCTAGCCTTGTATTTTAAACAATGCAAGTCTTATACCATCCTTGACATTCTATCGTGGCTTAATCTTAATTTCGAGGACAAAATTTTTGTAAGTTGGGTAGAATGTAAAACCCCTATTTCTAAAAAATAAAAAAAACTATATTTATTATTTTTTATTAAATAATAATTTAATTATGTAATTATGTGCTAAATAGGAGAAATAGATTTTTAATAATTTTTATTTTAGGTGTTCGGGCACTTAGAGGACTTATGGGACCATCAGGAATTTTTTGGAATTTATTCTATGTAGGAGACCCCTTGAGCAGTTGCTAGCCTAATGGTGTGCATTATTCTAATCCATGAATTTTCTTATGAGTATATATATAATATATATGTATACACAAATATATATATGTATATATATATATAGAAAGGAAAAGAAAAGAAAGAAAAAGAATAATTAAATAGGAATTTACTAATAATAATAATAATAACACAACTCAAACCACCCCTTAAGTAATTTGCTTCCATCCTTCAGCAAACTTGCTGCAAGGACCCGCCAATGCAAACTCATTTGCAAATATCCAGGGACCCGCCCCCTTAAACCACTTCATCCTTGCTGCAACTTGCTTCTTAGGACCATTCCTTAGCAAATTTGCTAAGACTACATCCTTCAGCAAAAATAAACAGGACCCGCCCCCTTAAACCACTTCATTCTTTAGCAACTTGCTTCTAAAGCCCATCCCACTTCAGCAACTTTGCATTAGCACGGACTCGACACCCCCTTTGGCCGCTTCATCCCTTTCTCTCTCCCTGTTAAATATATATATATATATATATATATATTTATCTCTCAAAAATCCTAACCTAAAATATCCAGACCCCCTCTTCTCATCTAGAGCCGCCGCCGCAGCCAGAGAACATCGCCAAGCCGTCCAAACCAGCCCGACGACTCCGACCTCGCGCACTGCAGATTCCCACACGAGACACCTTCGCTCCGAAATTGTTTTCCGTCGACTCGCTCAACCAAACGCCGTTCCGTCTTTACCGGTATGCACACCCCTCAATCCTCTTCCATAATTGTATTATAGCCAACCTCGAAAAATGTGTACCCCTAGGCAAAAAATAGCGTCCAAGTGGGCACGAACAGACCCAATTCTGGGATCGCAGAAAACTGCGGTGACCACCCATATTGCCGAGCTCGTATCTCCCACCACAGAGATCCGAATTCGGTGATTCTTTTTGATACCTGTAGAACACTTGACCTAGTTTATTTTCTGTTAAATAACCCTATGCTATTAGTTGCTGTGGACATAGATAAATTCGTCACAAAATTGCACGAACCCACTTTTTCTAGATTTCCAAAAGTGGAAAACGGAGCACGCCCCGCCAAACGGGACCGCCCCACCGTGTACCAAGTGTACCGAACGGTGCACACAGCGTAACCGGACACGTAAAAATTTGTGGAAACTGATTCGGACGCGTGTGCGCGCCGGAATCAGGCCGTATCCGCGGACACACCCCGTGTCGCAATTTTTGTGGAACTCGCGCGTATTTTGTGCACGCTTGTCAGATTTCGACAAAACTTGCACCACTGGACTCGTGGTAACGCGCTGGTCCTGTGACCCAATTTTCACGCAATTCTGAGACGGTTGACCAGATCGCCAATTGGCGGGTCCCACAATTGATTTTTTGTACAAAATTGTGTTAGGCCCATCGGAATCCACATTTGGACATACCGTTGGGTTCGTATTGACATTTAGAGTTGTTTGACCTATAAATTGTCCCATTTAGACACTGTTACCCTTGGCACACTTTTCGGTGCAAAGTGGGCCACCCGTGGACCCCACTTTTACCCGAAATTACCGTTTTGCCCCTGTGTCCAAATTGGTTCGTATTGACAGTACACCTTGCAGCCTTCTTACCAGGCAAGATACCTTGCCAAATTATTTACATTACTTTACATGCTATTTATATTTCTTTTTATTTATTTCATTTCTGTATAGTTCTTGCATGTGTAGTTTTTCTTCAGTCATTACTATATATTAAATATGTTGACACACACTTGATACTTAGTATCATAGAGGACAATCATTAGGCGTATGGGCTTTTAACCACTCTGGTAAACCGTAGTATATAGCTCGCACTACGGGCATGTGTCGCGCTGGTCGCTACCCCCGCGGTATGTCAATTTCTGGAGTCTCGCTGGTCGCTACCCCCGCGATATGTCGATTTCTGATGTCCATTGACGTGTGTGTGAGTTGTGAGGTAGATCGAGTAGCCTACCCTTGCCCATACGTCGAAAAGTTGTCCTCATTTGCATTCATATAGATTGTCTTGTACAGCGTACTTATTTATTTTCAAATTATATGCATGTTTACTATATTCAAGTTGGCTCGTATTTTCTGTATCTTGTTACGTCCCTCTGAGGACCTGGTCCGCTGCCAGGTGTATCTTTTCTTGATTTTTTTGCAGGAGCACAGATTTGGATGGTTACATGTGATCCGAGGATGTCTTCTCTTCGAACTGTGATGGATAGCTGGTATTCTTATATCGTGTTGTGGTGTTGTACTCATATTGTATTTGCTCTTATATTCGAGTTGGTAGTAGATTTGTTTCCATCCAACTATCATCCTTAGATACTTCTTATTGAGATCTAGTTTCATAGATACTGGTTATTTATTTCTATATGATTTTGGTGGATGAGTTTTAGATTTTACCCTGTGACTTGTATTATATTTTATACCACTTGTAGATTTTATATTCATATTACAGCGTACGTATGGATATGGTTTCCATATATTGGAGTTGCCATATCCATGCGGCTGGCATGCTTACGTATTCCTAGTCCTACGTATTTGGGACTGGGGCGTGACAGACAGCTTGTCTATCATGTCCCAAAAGAGAAAGGCCGGCTTGATGTACTGCTCCCCAACTACGTACGTTAGGGGCTCCCAGTTGATTATGCTCAGCAGCATTCGCTCGCCCTGAGCCGATATCAGGATCCCCCTTCCTTTAGGATACTGGGGTTCGGAGATAGGAAATGTCACGTGCGACAGATCCTCCAGGTAGTTCGAGTGCAGCATCCCGGCAGCAGAACCCATCACCTCAGCCAGTGGAGACTCGTGCAAGTTAACTGCGAAAGTGCAAGGAAAACACGTCATTACAAATTTTGCAACACAAAGACCAAGAAACGACAGTCTGTGCTTTACGCCAAGACTGTACAAAATTTGGTCATTTTACGCCGGAGGTCACATCCTGAAGCGTAATTGGCGGTATACTGTCCGTGCTTTACGCCAGACTGCCAAAATTCTAGTTACTACGCCGGAGGTCCCATCCAAAGCGTAAAAACTAAAATTTTATTGTATATACCAAGTTTTCGGTAGTCAGAGCTTTTACACTCACAACTGCAAAAAACATGGAGTTTTTACACTAGCACGTTAGAAACATGGGCGTAAAAGATGAAAACGTCTCCGTGCGTCATCTCCCTCAAAGAGGCTATTAGCACAGAAGATGACCTAGCGCGGTCACGTTCAACGTGTGCGAAAGATTTTTCGTCGTTCTTTGTCATCCCAATGGCTATACCTCTAAGGCCGGGTGCGCTACTCGTCGGCAGGAGCCTTCGCTCAGAAGGAAGTTCACCTTGCCCGACCGAAGACTCTCTCGCTGGGGCAGAAGAACGAGAAGAAGAGCCTGTGCTCTTTCCCTTGGTGGAGGGGGTTTGTTTCGATGCCATTTCTGAGAACTCGGAGTGCTCGGAGAAAGAACGAGGGGAAAAACTTAAGCAATAAAAGCTCTCTTTCGCAGAAGACGGATAAAAAGTTTTTCTCTCAAAAAGCTTGGGATATATATAGAGTTTGGATCGACTCCTCGAATCCTCAGATGGGCTCCTCGAAACCCCAACCAAATCTCATAAATTAAATATTTGGTTATGATTGGGTACTACGTCGACCCACTACTCTCGAAAGACGGACAGTCAACAAATTCGAAGAGTTTTTCGCGCAAAAGCAGGTCAGCGGTTCCTATGCTAAAGAGCTTTCTACGTTCGACAGCAACAGATCTATGGTTTTACGCTCGCAAGCTATCAATCTATGGTTTTATGCACGGATGCCTTTGTGCTCGGTAGCTTTTATTCTCGAGAGGCTACAAACCTACGACTTTACGCTCAGTAGATACCAAATCGATGATCTCGCGCTCGATGGCGTTTACGCTCAGAGGCAATAGATCCGCAACCTTACGCTCGGAAGATCTCTTTTTTTTTCACAGGCTACAAATCTACAGTTCTACGCTAAGGAGCTTTCTACGCCCGACAGCAACAGATCTACGGTTTTTACGCTCGCCAGCTATCAGTCTATGGTTTTATGCCCAGATGTCTTTGTGCTCAGTAGCTTTTACGTTTGAGAGGCTACAAACCTACGACTTTATGCCCAGCAGCTCCGAATCTACGATCTCATGCTCGGTGGCTTTCTACGCTCAATGGGCTACGAACTCAGGATTTTTAGCTCATCTACACTACGGATCTCTGACTTTCCGCATATCCGAACAGTTCTCAAGACGGTCGATTACAGGAGTTCACACAGAAGATACTCCTTCTTGATCTCAACATATCCCAAGTACCCAAAGCATACAGAGTCTAAACATTGAGAAATTACTCTTCTCGGGTCAAATGGAGGTTCATCCAGACTCCAGTCTGAATATCTTGTCTACCAAGATGGCAACTCAGTTTGACAGCTATTTCTCGACCCTGTTCTAAGGGATTTATGAGAAGTCATTCTTGAAGTCGAAGTCTGAACAAAAATTTTACGCGGTTCCTCAGTCCTAGCAACAGGACAGTTCTAAATGTTTAAAATGCTCAACAGCATTCTATGGACTATTCGCTATGTGCAAAAGGACAGGACCTAGCACTCTTTCTAAACAGAGTCGGCATAAAGAATCAGACGTGTCGAAGCTACACATATTCAGACTTCACAGCAACGTATGGCAAAACGATCATATGCAGAGAAGCAAGACAATTTTATTAAAGATTAAAGTCATGATTACATGTGAGGGAAATCCTGTCTACAAAGGGTTTTTTTTTTATTTTTTATGACTACATATGAGGGAAACTCCGTCTACAAAGGATTTCCCCATCATCGTCTGAAAACCGCACCAAGGAGCTGTTCTGACAGAGGCTCGCGTGGGTGATGATCTTCCTCTTCTTCCAAGAAGATGATCAGTGGCAGGAGGATACAAAACTGGGCATATGACCCATCCTCCAACAGAAGGAAAGCAAGGTAATTCTGCTTTCCTACAGACCACCGCCATTCTAGCCGGTCTGTCTGCCTCTCGTCACCAGAGGTAACTGGAGAAGGCACCACTTGCAAGCAGTGTGGTCTAATACGACCCTTCCCTTCTCCTGGAAGAACAGCCATATAATGTTGCTGATTATCCCGAGCAAGGAGGCTAAGATATCCTTCCATGATCCATCGTTGCAGTGGACACTTGATCGAAGATGTCGTCTTTTTCGGCTCCTTACACGCTGGAAGAACATGATCTCCTTCTTCCTCAGATCGACCCGACGAACTCCGGTGATCATCTCTGCATGGCGATGGAAATGTGGGGAGAACAGGTTAACTCCCCCAGCCTTTTTATAGGCAAAAGAGGTCACACCGGTCCCCAATAAATTTGCCATATAGTCAGCATCGACCGTTTCAATGCTTCATTCAGAAATGTTTTGAGTCACGAGGAGCGGTTCATGCTTCATTCAAAGCGTTGCAAATTTCGAGGAATTTAAAAGCTTTAAAGGGGGTCTTGTAGAAGCATAAAAAATACGTCGGATGACTATACGCGGCATATTGGTGCAGAGTAGCGTAAGCAGAGGCCCTCAGAGCCATCAAGCGTGCAACAGAGCTCTTTCTGCCAAAACACAGCAAGAAATATGAAAGCTCAAAAGGACCATCCGCTTAAGGCAGTACGTCCAAGCCGCTTCAGCATAAACAGGGTGCTTGATCGCCTCTAGGGCATAAAACTCATCCTCTTTCAGACGCAGCATTAAGGTGTACAAGAGACGCTTCGTATTCTTCGAGGTGAACCTGTCAAACCCTGCAATGAAGATCCTGCAATGAACCTGACGTCTGGACTTCTGACAAAGGGATACGGCTCGACTACCCAGACGACGGCTATAATGATGGCACAGCACTGCGACCCAGGCCGTCAAATACTGCCATCCCCTTTGCGTTAACTGCTTTTACAAGCACGAAGGGATACGCTGCCTTGTTTTACACAGGCAGACACGAGCTGTTTTACGTTCTGCAGTAGACAAACCGCCTGCCACGTCAAAAGTTGCACTCCGTACGGGGTCGAGGCACGTCTCTACGTCTAATGCACAGAGCGGTGACAGTGCAGAAGGGGTTGTAGACCTTCAAAGACATGCCTCCACATTTAATGCACAGGATGGTGGCAAATCTCGGCATTTAATGCAAGAAATTTGATTATATCTTCAAAAGCCATAATTCCGGCTAAGGCGTCCCCATCAGTACTCTGGCACGGTACACAGCGGCTTCTACGCCCATCCAGCTCCTGTGATCTCTCGGTCTCTACGACCACTCGGCTTCTACGCCTGTTCGGCTTCTACGCCCATTCGGCTTCTATGCCCGCTCGGTCTTTATCTCTATGACCACTCGGCTTCTACGCCTGTTCGGCCTTCATAACCACTCGGCTTCTACGCCTACTCGGCTTTTACGCTTGTTTGGCTTCTACGCCTATTCGGCTTCTATGCCGGTTTGATAACTATTTGGCTTCTATGCCATAGTGGCAGATATTTGGCTTCTATGCCAACCTCTTCTACACAATGGATACCGACCTACGTGGCTTCTACACCGTGATTTTCGTAGAGATTATATGCATTTTGTCCCTTAGTTGGACCCGCGTCACACGCTCATTCAAAGGATCATCTATACGCAAGCATTGGTTACTTTAACCGTTGTGTAAAAGGGTGCTGTACTTTCCACTCCTCGGTTTCTACACCGACGGAGTGGTCACTATCACTAAAACTCTATAAATAGAGACCTCTATCAATGAGGAACAAGGTCGACAAATTGGGAGGTGGACAAAGTGGAAGGTCGATAAATTGGGAGGTCGAAAGATTGAAAGATCGAACCAGAGAGAGAGAGAGAGAGAACCCGGAGCTCAGGCAGAGAGTAGGGACCGACGACTTTGGCATCGTGCTTCCACCCCCTCCTGCAACCTTCGAAGCTGCTTCCTGTCTTCTATGGCACTTCTTCAACATCGTGTGGTCCAAGGACTAAAGTGATCGACTGCAGATCAGACACCTATAGCAATATTTACCCCGATTAAATAAATTATACTCCCATATATCCTCGTATAGGATCAAATTGCACAAGTTTGTTTGTAAACCAAAGAAGGCGGGTTTCGTATAAACCCTATCCTGAATACATTTTTCATTCTTTCGTTTAATACCACAAACAAGATGGCGACTCTGCTGGGGACATTTTTTTCTTTTAATGAGGAAGCAATTGCTCAATACGATACGGTATCTATAGGAACCGTGAAGTAGATACTGGTCGTCCAATTCGACCAATCTGCCTATGAAGATATGCTTCGAACCGGGGGTAGCTCTCACCCTCTCTCCGTCCAAGACAACAGGAAGCTGCGCAAGGTCTGGATGCCCAAGACATCCTCTACCATTCCTGTGGACTCTCCGATCAATCCGATCTCTCCGACCTCTCTGACCAATGAGGTTGTAGCATTGCTCCCTCCGTGCCCTGCACGTAAAATTCAATCTCCCGCTACGCGCGGTATAGACGAAACTTCGGGCAAAGCCTCAGCGCTAACCCAGAAGTATCCACTGCGCTCTACGCGTAGGAACCAATCTTCCGCTACGCGCGGTAGAGACGAACCTTCGGGCAAAGCATCAGCACTAACCCAAAAGTATCCACTGCGCTATACGCGTAGGAACCAGTCTCCCGCTATGCGCGGTACAGACCCAACTTTTAATGATGCCTCAGCGCCAAGTCAGAAGTACAAATCACGCTCCATGCACAAGACAACATCTGACCTCTACGGGGAACCAGATGAGCGCTGTGATTTCCGCGAGGGAAAGCAAGCGGCGGAGTACTCAACTTCTCGGCCGTTATACTAGCGAAGAAGCAATCTGCCTACCCTCCGGATTGTACGGAAAGCCGAAGGCCGACTGAGGACCTCTTCAGCTTTACGCCAGTTTGAGCAAATCCCCAAATTATGCCAGGCAAAGCCCCACGACGTAAAGCAAGCTCAGGCTGCAAGAAGGCACCCTCCCCGGGGATTATCCGTCACCCAGATGGCCAACCTGTTGTACATAGGTGGCGTAGGGAAAACCATGGTGCCCAATCTCCGCATGCCCACTGATGGAAACAGAAGACAAGCCGTCGCCTTCTTCCTCTACTCCCCCTGACTTGCGTGCATATCTAATCCAAAAGCGTAAGGAAAGGGGACCTTCCAACATGTCTATTACGCCCCCTAGCGAGCGATGTTGTAATAGTCATAAAATTATGATTGACTGCTGCTGTTTTAAAGTAAAATGGTCAGTTTTTGACCGATTGAGCTACTCTCAGTATTTCCAGAAAGCAGCTTCGAAGATTGAGCTACTCTTAGCCCTTGGACCACACGATGATGAAGAAGTACCGTAGAAGACAGAAAGCAGCTTCGAAGGTTGCAGAAGAGAGTGGATGCACGAAGCCAAAGTCGTCGATCCCTACTCTTTGTCTGAGCTCCAGATTCTTCTCTCTCTCTCTCTCTCTTGACCTCTGGTTCGATCTTTCTTGGAAGTTTTTAGACCAATTCCTTCGATCCTCCAATTTTTGTCGACCTTATTCCTCATTGATAGAGGTCTCTATTTATAGAGTTTTAGTGACAGTGACCACTCCGTCGGTGTAAAAACCGAGGAGTAGAAAGTACAGCACCATTTTACACAACGGTTAAAATAACCAATGCCTGCGTATAGATGATCCTTTGAATGAGCGTGTGACGCGTGTAATACCCCGTTCCGCTCAAGCAGACTGTCGTCTCAAACGGCAATAGTGTAGCTGTCCCGATCTGCTTTGCCTCAAACAAGAAGCAAAGAATATCCAGACTTGCCCCTACAGGAATTTAGCTTAGCCTTTCAGAGGCTCGCTCGGCGCCCCTACAGGAATTTAGCTTAGGCTTTCAGAGGCTCGCTCGGCGTATCGCTCTACCGAGGCGAACCATCGCGAAGGTGGGTGGCTACGGTGAACTTGTCTTTGCTTAGCCAGCACACATAAAATCTGGAATGTTCATGCTAGTCTCTAGGTGATTCACCCCCTGCATGCTAATAAATCCAATGCACCTAGCTAAGGGAATAATCCCAACTCATATTGCTTGCTAGAACATGGAAAATGAAATACTGCTTGTATATGTTCAGACCCTTGCATGCTAAGTCCCTTAACGGTTTTATCTCTCGGCTTACCTTCGGGTCCGAGCAACGTGCCTGCTTATGTTCCTTAGAAACGCATGCTTGTCTGCTTGTATATTGCCATGTTTTTATCCAAACCCCGGAAGACTACTACGTAGTCGTTCCGTGCCTGAATGAACCTGCAAGTATCCGGGACCGTTAGGTCACCAAGGCAATTCTCGAACCAGGGAATATGCACCCTGAATGAATAAATCATTGAATCACAGCTCGTGGAGCAAACTACTGAATCAACTGGCCTGGCAATCGATATACTACTGTGAAAAATTATGCCTGTACATTGAACATGATATGTCCTATCCTGAACTTGATCTTGTGCCTAGCCAGACCTGAATACAGACCTGCCTGTCACGGACAACTCGGAAACAAGGCACCGTTCCACGGACGGTTACCTGGGCACTGGAGCTGACCCGATCCGGATAGAACTCTACTGTTTAGTCATCCTGTGCAAAGACGGAATAGTGTGGAGCACATCCTGTACTCTCGCTGCACCCCATTCTCGTTAGTGACTAAAATTGGTAACTCTCCTGTTTAGTCATCCTGTGCAAAGACGGAATGGTGTGGAGCGCATCCTGTATTCTCGCTGTACCCAATTCTCGTTAGAGACTAAAATTGGTCCTTTATGGCTATGCCAGCGACAACTGTTCATATAGATAAGTCATCCTCCCTTAGCGGCTATCCGCGTATGAGTTACTACATCGCATCAATGAACAACTGAACACCTAAACGATCATGTTAAGAAGACCCTCGTGTTTGCATATGTTATGCCTCGTGAATGCTTATACATGCTCCTGTTTAAATTAACAATGTTTGTCTTGGACAGGGAAGGAGAAATAGTAAGTTGGTAAGTCTCGCCGTGTTTCCTCAAACATCGCACGGCGCACTGCCCGACACGATAAGCTACTCAATGTTTGCATGAAACTGATCCTAAGGCAACTAGAAAGACAACTTAATAGTTGTGCACGAAACCTGTATTATGTGTTTGGATTTGTCGAGCGGGCGAGTAGCTTCCCCACAAGTGCATTCAATGTACTGATAATCTACCAGTTTGTATGTAGGGTGCGGGAGAACCTCGTGCGGTACGGATGCCTCCTTCATGCGTGCTAAGGCCAGGAGTTTCCTCTGAAGCCTTGCAACGGTGCGTCCGGGACTGAAGCGCATATACAAGACATAATATTATGAACATCGCCTAAATATCGCCTATACAATCATTCACAATTGTAGCCACTTGGCACGCTTTACTGTTTCAGAGAGAGAGGCTTGAGCGACTTGTAATCTCGGCTATATGCCGCCTGTAACACTTGTTCATATCAATAAAGAGATTACTTTACTTTGTTTCAATGCTTCCGCTATATTGTTGACTCAGTGAACCTGTTACGGACAATCTGTGCGACTGTGTGGCTTAGAATTCTTGCCGCCAGCCAATGAACCATGGCCTTGCACGAGCGTGGATCATGCTCGTGCGGCATCATGCCTGGATGGGTCAAAGCGATCATTCCGCGGGAGCGCTGGCGAGGGTGATTCCAGCCTAGCGGGATCGGCCGATTTGCCTGCAGGAGATCGGGGCATGACATATTGGTATCAGAGCCTGGCTTCTACGCCTTTGGCCTTCAATCGATATCTCTGTTTCAAAAGCTCGTTCGTGGGTTATGTGCACGCTCTCTCTCAATGCCTCGATGGGATGTTCCAACAATAAGTCTAAATACTTTCAAAATGCGTTTTGAATGTAATGATATGCTTGCTTGTCTGGTTGTATGCTGCGAGTGGCCTTTGAGCCAACCTGTTGGAACCCTTGAGAGTATCGCTAGTAGCTTGTCCAATTTTTACTGACTCTAAGTTTGGTTGAATGCATCTATTCGAGGGACGCCTTGAACTAGTGCACCATCCAAGACTTAGGAAAAGGTGAAACTCGAGTGCTAAGACTTCGCTATCACTGAGCTGGTTGACGTGTTCACGCTAGAAGTGCACTTCGAAAGTGCGCACGATCCAGTCTAAGTGATATGCTGATTTCGAAGCTTGTGCAAGTGAAATATCCAAATGAATAAGTACAAATGACTTGTCTAGGATTGCCTCAACCCTAGATTACTGCTTGTCCTTAGTAAGTCTCGAGGACGAGACTTTTTCTAAGTTGGGTAGGATGTAACACCCCGTTCCGCTCAAGCGGACTACCGTCTCAAACGGTAATAGTGCAGCTGTCCCGACCCGCTTTGCCTCAAACAAGAAGCAAAGGATATCCAGACTTGCCCCTACAGGAATTCAGCTTAGGCTTTCAGAGGCTCGCTCGGCGTATCGCTCTACCGAGGCGAATCATCACTAAGATGGGTGGCTACGGTGAACTTGTCTTTGCTTAGCCAGCACACATAAAATCTGGAATGTTTATGCTAGTCGCTAGGTGATTCACCCCCTGCATGCTAATAAATCCAACACACCTAGCTAAGGGAATAATCCCAACTCATATTGCTTGTTAGAACATGGAAAATAAAATACTGCTTGTATATGTTCAGACCCTTGCATGCTAAGTCCCTTAACGGTTTCATCTCTCGGCTTACCTTCGGGTCCGAGCAACGTGCCTGCTTATGTTCCTTAGAAATGCATGCTTGTCTGCTTGTATATTGCCATGTTTTCATCCAAACCCCGGAAGACTACTACGTAGTCATTCTGTGCCTGAATGAACCTGCAAGTATCCGGGAGCGTTAGGTCACCAAGGCAATTCCCGAACCCGGGAATATGCACCCTGAATGAATAAATCACTGAATCACAGCTCGTGGAGCAAACTACTGAATCAACTGGCCTAGCAATCGATATACTACTGTGAACAATCATGCCTGTACATTGAACATGATATGTCCTATCCTGAACTTGATCCTGTGCCTAGCCAGACCTGAATACAGACCTGCCTGTCGCGGACAACTCGGAAATGAGGCACCGTTCCACGGGCGGTTACCTGGGCACTGGAGCTGACCTGATCCGGATGGAACTCTACTGTTTAGTCATCCTGTGCAAAGACGGAATGGTGTGGAGCGCATCCTGTACTCTCGCTGCACCCCATTCTCGTTAGTGACTAAAATTGGCAACTCTCCTGTTTAGTCATCCTGTGCAAAAATGGAATGGTGTGGAGCGCATCCTGTATTCTCGCTGCACCCCATTCTCGGTAGAGACTAAAATTGGTCCTTTATGGCTATGCCAGCGACAACTGTTCATATAGATAAGTCATCCTCGCTTAGTGGCTATCCGCGTGCGAGTTACTGCATCGCATCAATGAACAACTGAACACCTGAATGATCATGTTAAGAAGACCCGCGTATTTGCATATGTTATGCCTCCTGAATGCTTATACATGCTTCTGTTTAAATTAACAATGTTTGCCTTGGACAGGGAAGAAGAAACGGTAAGTTGGTAAGTCTCGTCGTGTTTCCTCAAACATCGTACGGTGCACTGCCCGACACGATAAGCTGCTCAATGTTTGCATGTAACTGATCCTAAGGCAACTAGAAAGACAACTTAATAGTTGTGCACGGAACCTGTATTACGTGTTTGGATTTATCGAGCGGGCGAGTAGCTTCCCCACCAGTGCATTCAATGTACTGATAATCCACCAGTTTGTATGCAGGGTGCGGAAGAACTTCGTGCGGTGCGAATGTCTCCTTCGTGCGTGCTAAGGCCAGGAGTTCCCTCTGAAGCCTTGCAACGGTGCGTCCGGGACTGAAGCGCATATACAAGACATAATATTGTGAACTTCGCCTAAACATCGCCTATACAATCATTTACAATTGTAGCCACTTGGCACGCTTTACTGTTTCAGAGAGAGAGGCTTGAGCGACTTGTAATCTCGGCTATACGCCACCTGTAACACTTGTTCATATCGATAAAGAGATTACTTTACTTTGTTTCAATGCTTCCGCTATATTGTCGACTCAGTGAACCTGTTACCAAATCGCTATGCGTTCATGACTCCGCTGCACTCGGACAATCTGTGCGACTCTGTGGCTTAGAATTCTTGCCGCCAGCCAACGAACCATGGCCTTGCACGGGCGTGGATCACGCTCGTGCGGCATCACGCCCGGATGGGTCAAAGCGATTGTTCCGCGAGAGGGCTAGCGAGGGTGATTCCCGCCTAACGGGATCGGCCGATTTGCCTGCGGGAGATCGGGGCGTGACAACGCGGGTCCAACTAAGGGACAAATTACGTATAATCGCTATAAAGATCACGGCGTAGAAGCCACGTAGGTAGGTATCCCTTGTATAGAAGAGGTGGGCGTAGAAGCCAATGTCTGTCACCATGGCATAGAAGCCAAGCAGGCATAGAAGCCAAATAGGCGTAGAAGCCGAGCGGTCATAGAGGCCGAGTGGGTGTAGAAGCCGAGTGGTCATAGAGGTCGAGTGGTCATGGAGGCCGAGTGGGCGTTAAAGCCGAATGGGCGTAGAAGCCGATTGAGCACAGGAGCTGAATGGGCGTAGAAGCCGCTGCGTACCCTACCAGAGTGCTGATGTAGACGTCTTAGCCAGAATTATGGCTTTTGAAGATATAATCAAATCTCTTGCATTAAATGCAGAGATTTGCCACCATCCTGTGCATTAAATATAAAGGCGTATTTTTGAAGGTCTGCAGCCCTTCTGTGCATCAGCCGCAGAGACGTGCCTTGAGAAACTGTCACCGCTCTGTGCATTAGACGTAGAGACATGCTTCGAGAAACTGTTACCGCTCTGTGCATTAGACGTAGAGACGTGCCTCGAGCAACTGTCATCGCTCTGTGCATTGGATATAGAGAAGTGCCTCGAGCCCCCTACGGAGTGCAGCTTTTGATGTGGCAGGCGGTTTGTCTACTGCAGAGTGTAAACAGCTCATATCTACCTGTGTAAAATAAGGTAGCATATCCCTTCGTGCACGTAAAAGTAGTTTACGCAAAGGTGATGGCGGTAAATGACAGCCTGGGTCGCAATATTGTGCCATCATTATAGCCGTCGTCTGGGTAGTCGAGCAGTATCCCTTTGTCAGAAGTCCAGACGTCAGGTTTATTGTAGGATCTTACAGCGTCTCTCATACACTTCAATGTTGCATTGGAAACAGGATGGGTTTTACGCCCAGGAGTCGATGAAGCACCCTGTTTATGCTGAAGCGGCTTGGACGTACTGCCTTATGTGGATGGTCCTTTGAGTTTATTTTTCACGCTGTGTTTAGCAAAAAAGCTCTGTTGCACGCTTGATGGCTCTGAAGGCCTCTGTCTACGCTGCTCTGCATCAATATGCTGCGTATAGCCATCCGACGTATTTTTTATGCTTCTACAAGACCCCCTTCAAAGCTTTCAAATTCCTCAGAATTTGGAATGCTTTGAATGAAGCATGAACCGCTCCACGTAACTCGAAACATTTCTGAATGGAGCATTGAAACGGTCGATGCTGACTTTATGGCAGATTTATTGGGGACTGGTGTGACCTCTTTCGCCTATAAAAAGGCTGGGGGGTTTAACCTGTTCTCTCCACATTTCCATCACCACGCAGAGATGATCGCCTGAGTTTGTCGGGTCGACCTGAAAAAGAAGGAGATCATGTTCTTCTAGCATGCAAGGAGCCGAAGAAGATGGCGTCTTCGAGCAAGTGTCCACTGCAACGATGGATCATGGAAGGATATCTTAGCCTCCCTTACTCGAGATAATCAACAACTTTATATGGCAGTTCTTCTAGGAGAAGGGAAGGATCATATTTTACCACGCTGCTTGCAAGTGGCGCCTTCTCCCGTTACCGGTGGACGAGGGCAGGCAAAACTGGCTGCTATCCAGGATTGAGTTGGATGGAATATATCAACTCAATCGGTCACGATGCACGGAGCATGGGATCTGCATAATTTATACAAGCCCCAACTCTGTATTCTCCCACCGTTGATCATTGCCATGTAAGTCAGTTCGCTGGGACTGACTGACTGCTGGAGAAGATGGATGAAGAAATGAAGCCCATTGAGAACCTCTCAGAACAGCTTCTGGGCGATCTTCAGATGACGATGAGGAAGCCCTTTGTAGACGGGGTTTCCCTCAGATGTAATCATAAAAATGAAGAAAAAACCCTTGTAGATTGGATTTCCCTCATATGTAATCATGATTTTGATTTTAATAAAATCGTCTTTCTGCTCTACATATGATCATTTTGCCATACGTTGCTGTGAAGTCTGAATATGTGTAGCTTCGACACGTCTGATTCTTTATACCGACTCTGTATAGAAATAGTGCTAGTTCCAGTCTTTTTACGCATAGGGAATAGTCTATAGAACGCTGTTGAGCATTTTGAACATTTAGAACTGTCCTGCTGCTAGGACTGAGGAACCGCGTAGAGCTCTGAACTGTTATTTTTACTTCTGATGAACAGAATTTTTGTTCAGACTTCGCCTTCAAGAATGATTTCTCAAAAATCCCTTAGAACAGGGTCGAGAAATAGCTATCAAACTGGGTTGCCATCTTGATAGACGAGATATTCAGACTGGAGTCTGGATGAACCTCCAATTGACCCAAAAAGAGTAATTTCTCAATGTTTGAACTCTGTATATTTCGGGTACTTGGGATATTTTGAGGTCAAGAAGGAGTATCTTCTGTGTGAACTCCTGTAATCGACCGCTTTGAGAACTGTTCGAATATGCAGAAAGTCAGAGATCCGTAGTATAGATGAGCTAAAAATCCTGAGTTCGTAGCCTATTAAGCGTAGAAAGCCACCGAGCGTGAAATCGTAGATTCGTAGCTGCTGAGCGTGAAGTCGTAGGTTTGTAGCCTCTCGAGCGTAAAAGCTACCGAGCACAAAGGCATCCGGGCATAAAACCATAAACTGATAGCTTGCGAGCAAAAAATCGTAGATTCGTAGCTGTCAAGCGTAGAAAGCTCCTTAGCGTAGAACTGTAGATTTGTAGCCTGTGAAAAAGAAATCTTCCGAGCGTAAGGTTGTGGATCTGTTGCCTCCGAGCGTAAACTAAATGCCACCGAGCGTGAGATCATCGATTTGGTATCCGCTGAGCGTAAAGTCGTAGGTTTGTAGCCTCTCGAGCATAAAAGCTACCGAGCACAAAGGCATCCGGACGTAAAACCATAGACTTATAGCTTGTGAGCGTAAAATCGTAGATCTGTTACTGTCGAGCGTAGAAAGCTCCTTAGCGTAGTAACCGCTGACCTGCTTTTGCATGAAAAACTCTTCGAATTTGCTAACTGTCCGCCTTTCGAGAGTAGTGGGCTTACGTAGTACCCAATCATAACCAAATATTAATTGTGAGATTTGGTTAGGGTTTCGAGGAGTCCGTTCGAGGATTCGAGGAGTCGACCCGTACTCTATATATATCCCAAGCTTTTGAGAGAAAAACTTTTTCATCCGTCTTCTGCGAAAGATAGCCTTCGACTGTTTGAGTTTTTCCCCTCATTCTTTCTCCGAGCACTCCAAGTTTTCAGAAATGGCGCCGAAACAAATCCCCTCCACTAAGGGAAAGAGTATAGGTTCTTCTCGGTGTTGAAATCCACGATTGTAGTGGAGGTATAAGCCAATTCGCTGGTAGGAATTCTCAGCGGTCTGAGCAGACTGTGAGGGATGATGCTGATCGACGATCCCGGATCTATGTGAATCCGATCGACGTCCATGGAACCGACGTACCCGGTATAATAGAGGGGCCTGTCATGCCTGTTATGTTTTAACAGCATATCATCTTGAGTGAAGGTGATATTTGGGACCACTTCCATTACACTGTGGCATTGAGGACATACCATCGGTTCTTCATCGGGGGTCTTGAGCTGGGTCAATCATGCCTCCGCCTGCATCAGTTCTTCACTCAGAGTTAGACGAGTGTCTTGGGAGAGCCTGAGTAGCTCGAAGATAGACAGCCTGGCTGGTGTGTTAGCCAGTTGGGCTAGGATATCGAAGTTGTATGGCTTCTCTAAACCTTTGTTTGGAATGTTTTTCACAGGTTTATCAAAGCGCACTACTCTTTGCTTCCACTTGTCCGCCTGAGTTGGTTTTGAAGGACCGGCATCTGGTACATCGGGGCCTGGTCCTGAAGGTTTGGCAGCTGAAGCGTCCGTCGGTGTATCTTCCTGACTTGTCCGGTAGTCGTTGAGGTAGGCTTTCCCTGAACGGGTTACAGCAAATACCTCGTCTTCGTCTGATGCCGAAGAAGTTGCGACCATATGGCATGGTTTGCATTTGGAGCTCTTTCTAGACGTAGCCTTAGTAGCTTTAGTCTCCTACTCGAGCTCTGATACCAAATCCGGATGAACCCATATAATCTCGCCCTGCCGGGTGGTTAGGGGTGCCAGGTCATGATTTTGACCCCTAGCTGGAGGAAGATTGACGATGTTCATCGTGGTCCAGGAAATGGGTGTGACACCGTCCGAGACTTCTTGGGAAGGCAGATTGCCAAACCGCAGAGAGATCATGTTGGCCGTGACCATCTTCTCGGTGTTGTGCAGAGTGATGGCCTTAGCATCGATTAACCCCTGGATCTTCCTTTTCAGTATGTAATACGACTTTGTCGGGTGGTGTACGTTTCTGTAGAAGATGCAGTATTTGGGGTCGTTAGTACTGCCGACTTCTTGGGGCCGCCTTAGCTCCGGAAGGGTTATCTTGCCACTTTTGATGAGACACTCGAATATACTTGGGATATCGTCGTCGTCGAAAGAGTAGACTTCGACGGGCCTGAAGGTCCCGGGTCTCGCTTGTGCGGTTGCCGCAGTCTTTTGTCTGGCCGTATTAATCGCCAGGGCTTCTTTTACTTTGGAGCTGCGAGGATGGTTGCTGCTGGGAGATGACCTTTTGCCTCTGTCAGAGGCGGAGATCATGATGCCATTGTCGCGCGCCTTGCGATTGTTGTCTTCGGCGGCCACGGCCGAGATGATGAACGAGGGCCAATCATGGAACTGATATGGTCCTGTAAACACCGAGACTACGGGAAGGAGGTTTTTCCTGCAAATGTCTACTAACGCAGAGTCTGGAACTCCTGGAGGCATCTGTAGCGTGGCCTGACAAAAACGTTCGATGAAGGTACGAACATCCTCTTTTTCCCACTGCTTGACTTCGATGAGAGAGGACATAGACATGTCCATTCCTCCCTCGTAGAATCGCGTGAAGAATAAAGCTTTGAAGTCCTTGAAGGAAGTAATGCAGTTGTCCGCCAAGCTACGGTACCACTGATAGGCTACTCCTGAGAGACAGCCTTTGAACACCCGAGTGAGGAGGGCATCGTTCCCTTGTAGCAACACCGTCATCATACTGAAATAGTTCATGTACTGACTTGGTGATGTTTTTCCCTCGATCAGAGCCATAGTCTGAGGTTTGTACCTCGGAGGGAAAGGGACCTCTTCCCAGATAGCTGGGTAAGGCTGGTTGATTCCCAGTTTCTTGAGCTGATCTTTGTGCTTCAAGGCGTCAAACTGGGCTTTCAACTCCCGTACTGCCTGCATCGAATTTTCAGTTGGAAGTGGGACTATGGTGTAGTACGGAGTTGGTTGTATCGTGACTCCAATGGGAGGTAATATATTCTCCGAGTGAGGAAGCGGAGGAACTGCTGACTCTTGATCTAGAGCAGGCTCTTGGCTCGGGTTGGATGGTGGTAAGTCCACCCCCACACCTATCTGAGTTTGCGGGACCGATGCTTGAGCAATGGCAGTTGAGTGCTGAGTTAGCATTATCTGGTGCATGTTCTCCATTATGGATTGCATTTGTTTCAGAGATGTCTCCAGTATAGTAATGTGTTGTTCCGCGTTTCCTGACGGCGAAGCTTCCTCACGTTCATCTTCAACGGCATAAACTCCTATTTCCCTGGGTGACATTGAAAGATTAGTATAGGTCGCTGCAGAAGTCGACTCTATACTCTCAGCATCTAATCCGAGAGACTAGCGACCCCCAGCGTCAAAATCAGACGAGTACGAAGTTGGTTGCTGTGACCTTGCACGGGTGTTTTGGAACACCCCAGCTTCAGTGTTCTTGAGGAGGTCTTCGAATCTCCTTCGGCTCGGAGGCCTAGAGGGATGACATCTTGAGCTCGACCCTCCTCTAGGTATGTGTAAAGCCATGTTCACGGATGCATGCGCGGGCTCTTCTTCCTGGAAAGACAGAGAGTAGCTCAACCGGTCGAAAACCGACCGCTTTGCTTTAGAACAACAGCAGTCAATCAGAATCTTATGACTATTAGAATATTGCTCATCACGGGGCATCATAGACATGTTGGAAGGTCCCCTCTCCTTACGCTTCTGGATTAGATATTTGCGCAAGTCAGGAGGAGTTGCAGAAGAAGAAGACGACGGCTTGTTCCTTCTGTTCCCATCAGTGGGCATGCGGAGGTTGGGCACCATGGTTTTCCCTGTGCCACCTGTGTACAACAGGTTGGCCATCTGGGTGGCGGATAATCCTCGCTAGCGTAAAGGCCGAGAAGTTGAGTACTCCGCCGCTTGCTTTCCCTTGCGTAGATTACAGGGGTCATCTGCTTTTTCGCGAAAGGCAGATAAATGTTTACGCGCTGAACGCGTTTTGTACTTCCGATTTAGCGCTGAGGCATCATCAGAAGTTTTGTCTGTACCGCGCATAGCGGGAGACTGGTTTCTACGCGTAGAGTGTAGTGGATACTTCTGGGTTAGCGCTGAGACTTTGCCCGAAGTTTTGTCTGTACCGCGCATTGCGGGAGACTGGTTTCTACGCGTAGAGCGCAGTGGATACTTCTGGGTTAGCGCTGAGGTTTTGCCCGAAGTTTCGTCTGTTCCGCGCGTAGCGGGAGACTGAATTTTACGTGCGGGGCACGGAGGGAGCAATGCTACAACCTCATTGGTTGGAGAGATCGGAGAGTCTACAGGAATAGTAGAGGATGTCTTGGGCATCCAGACCTTGCGCAGCTTTTTGTTGTCTTGGACGGAGAGAGGGTGAGAGCTACCCCTGGTTCGAAGCATGTCTTCGTAGGCAGACTGGTTGAATTGGACGACTAGTGTCTTCTTCACGGTTCGTACAGATACCGCATCGTGTTGAGCAATTACTTCCTCATCAGAAGAGAAAGACGTCCCCAGCAGAGTTGCCATCTTGTTTGTGGTGGAAAACGAAAGAATGAAAATGTATTCAAGATGGGGTTTACACGAAACCTGTCTTCTTTGGTTTACAAACAAACTTGTACAATTTGATCCTATACGAGGATGTGAGAGTACAATTTATTTAATCTGGGTAAATATTACTATATGTGTCTGATCTGTTGTCGATCACTTTATCCCTTGGACCACACGATGATGAAGAAGTGCCGTAGAAGACAGGAAGCAGCTTCGAAGGTTGCAGAAGAGGGTGGATGCACGATGCCAAAGTCGTCGATCCCTATTCTTTGCCTGAGCTCCGGATTCTTCTCTCTCTCTCTCTCTCTCTCTCTCTCTCTCTCTCTCTCTTGACCTCTGGTTCGATCTTTCTTGGAAGTTTTTAGACCAATTCCTTCGATCCTCCAATTTTTGTCGACCTTGTTCCTCATTGATAGAGGTCTCTATTTATAGAGTTTTAGTGACAGTGACCACTCCGTCGGTATAGAAACCGAGGAGTGGAAAGTACAACACCATTTTATACAACGGTTAAAATAACCAATGCCTGCGTATCGATGATCCTTTGAATGAGCATGTGTCGCGGGTCCAACTAAGAGACAAAATGCGTATAATCGCTATAAAGATCATGGCGTAGAAGCCATGTAGGTAGGTATCCCTTGTGTAGAAGAGGTGGGCGTAGAAGCCAATATCTGTCACCATGGCGTAGAAGCCAAGCAGGCATAGAAGCCGAATAGGCGTAGAAGCCGAGCGATCATAGAGGCCGAGTGGGCGTAGAAGCCGAGTGGTCATAGAGGCCGAGTGGTCATAGAGGTCTAGTGGGCGTTGAAGTCGAATGGGCGTAGAAGCCGAGTGAGCACAGGAGCTGAATGGGCGTAGAAGCCGCTGCGTACCGTGCCAGAGTGCTGATGTGGACGTCTTAGCCGGAATTACGGCTTTTGAAGATATAATCAAATCTCTTGCATTAAATGCAGAGATTTGCCACCATCCTGCGCATTAAATACAGAGACATATTTTTGAAGGTCTGCAGCCCTTCTGTGCATCAGTCGCAGAGACGTGCCTCGAAAAACTGTTACCGCTCTGTGCATTAGACGTAGAGACGTGCCTCGAGCAACTGTTATCGCTCTGTGCATTGGACGTAGAGACGTGCCTCGAGCCCCGTTCGGAGTATAGCTTTTGATGTGGCAGGCAGTTTGTCTACTGCAGAGCGTAAACAGCTCATGTCTGCCTGTGTAAAACAAGGCAGCGTATCCCTTCGTGCACGTAAAAGCAGTTTACGCAAAGGAGATGGCGGTAAATGACAGCCTGGGTCGCAGTGTTGTACCATCATTATAGCCGTCGTCTGGGTAATCGAGCAGTATCCCTTTGTCAGAAGTCCAGATGTTAGGTTCATTGTAGGATCTAACAGGTTTATTGCAGGATCTGACAGGTTCACTTCGGAGAATACGAAGCGTCTCTCGTACACTTCAATGCTGCGTTGGAAAGAGTATGGGTTTTACGCCCAGGAGTCGATGAAGCACCCTGTTTATGCTGAGGCGGCTTGGACGTACTGCCTTACGCGGATGGTCTTTTGAGTTTATTTTTCACGCTGTGTTTAGCAGAAAAAGCTCTGTTGCACGCTTGATGGCTCTGAAGGCCTCTGTCTATGCTGCTCTGCATCAATATGCTGCGTATAGCCATCCGGCATATTTTTCATGCTTCTACAATAACATATAATATGACAAATACAAACAAAGAAATCCTAAAAAATAAGAGACTTTATTGACTAATATTCAAGATCATGAGTACATATGATGGAAATTTATTATATTCAAGAGTTTTTATTAGTTTTATGAGTACATATAATGGAAACCCATTTTAAGGGTTTTTATGAAGTCTCGCTGATGCGAACCTTTTTCATTAGAGGTGCCCCTCCGTGCTGTCGTTTTTACTGACATAAATTGAGCTCGCAGTAGAACTCAATACTTTCTGGATTATCCCTCCACAGTGCAAATCTCAGTATATGGAAAAGAATGCATACTTACGGATAGCAAAGAAGGAGCATGAGGAGGCGGCTTTACAACTATGCGGGAAGATCGAAGATAGGAATAGTAATTAATCCAAATCCTATCATCGGGGCCACAAGCCCCCAACTGGTAGCAAGACGCATAAATGGTAGAAATACAGCTAGCACGCTGCATAGACAGGGACAACCCCGCACATAACATATGATGTTCATCCTCATCTTCTGGATCAGTTCTTGGCGAACCGTCCTTGACTCCTGGATTAGTTCTTGACGAGAAACCGCCGTATAAGGTTAGCATTCTCTTCGAATGACGGGTTCTATGATATCCTTTCATGTTCTATCTTGGGTACTGCAAAAGGTGGTAAAACCTGCATAAACAGAACACACATCAGTCTCAAATAAAGATGTCAAAAATGTACAACGACGACATGCCACTTCCAAGTCGCAACCACGCTCAGGAGGGGACATCTTGAGGTAGCTAAGTCTGTATGCATAAGCTTGAGAAATTCTCAGCCATGCGACCAAGTCGTATATGGACCAATTCCTCATCCATGCGGCCAAGCCACAGATAGTCTCTGTACCCATGTTGCGGATGACTACACAGCTATACAGCATAACTTTCTGGGGGCGGAGCCGACGCATTTTTTAGTTAATTTCTCATCTACGCTGTGAGGCCGTGTACTTGTTACTCTGTGTGTGTGTGTGTGTCTCTGTCGCCATTACACCCTCTCTTACCTCCAAAGAGAATGCCAATATTAGGGGCCACTGATCGATGCCCCTCCAAACAAACTCCTGGACAAGACGAACAGTAGCCCTCGGCATCTTCTTTTGCAAAAAGAGGGGGAAGCCGAGAGACAATTATTATCTCTTCTCCTCCCTAACCCGCCTATTTATAGGTTCCTTGGACGCATAAAAAATTAAGGCAATGAACCAGACTATCACGAGGATGAATTGGATGTCTCGATTTGCGTAATCCATATTTATCTCCTTGAAAACTGTCGTTGACTAAGAGTCCCAAGAAATCTCCTCGAAGATTGAGCCGAATCCTGCATTAAATAGAGACTTGATAGCCTGACAAAGACTTTTTCATGCGACCTGCCCTCCATGCGGCCCAAAGTCATCTCCTCCATACTTTTTATTCATCGTATCCCAAATTTATCAGTTTGAAAACTTTGAAGGGGGTCTTGTAGAAGCATAGAAAATCTAGATCTATGTGCTCAATAAACATGCGCCCCACAGTCAGCTCAGAAGAAACCAGGCCATAAGATGACCGTGCAGCCAAGAAGAAGCAACATCCTTGCACCTCCAAATATTGGCCGCATAAAGGCCTGACACCATGATTACTTTTAACAAAAAATCCTGACAAATAGTATTTTTTGAATGCCTCAAAAGATGTGAGCATACTAAGCGACAAAAATCTCTCGTCAGACTAATAATAACTTCTGACAAGCGTAAAATACCACGTGTACGAGGTCTCATGCGTCCCAAACTCCATGCGCTCTACGCGTCTCTGGCTCCATGCATCCCAGACTCCATGCGTTCTGTGCGTCTCTAGCTACATGCGTTCCAGATTCCATGCGTCCTATGTGCCTCTAGTCCCTTGCTTTCCAAATGCCATGCGTCATAGACTCCAAACATCCAACGTGGCAAGCTTCCCTGAAACAAATTTTTTTTGTCGCAATTCTCTCCAACTAAATGCTGGCCACATGTCAAGCTGACCAAGTTACGCAAACAAAAGGCGAGAATTGCTAGAATCTCCAATAAAAAGGCAAATCCCAACAAAATATCCATATGGCAACTTGCCCTGGACTCCATGCCCACAGTTGTAACCATATTCTATTGAAGAAGCCCCCTGCGGCCACCAGACCGAAGGACATGTGGCACCTATAGCCCATCAACATGATGGTTATAAATAGAGGCAGCTTGGACGTCCCAAGGCAGGTTCTTTTTTCTTTAGAGAGACTGTACCCTTCTAGGCGAGCTACGTACGTTCACACAAGCTTAGAAGAGAGAGAGAGAGAGAGAGAGAGAGAGGAGAAGAGAGCACCACACATTCACTCGTTGGACCATCAACGGAGTAAAAGAGTCACTACAGTGCGCGATCTCCATCGTCACACTACCGAGATAAAAAAATTATTGTACTTAGATTGTCTATCTAGGATTTCTTTGTACTCTTTTGGTTGGATATTAAATAAAGGTTTCCCAAACCTATATTAATGATGAACACATGGTACAGGTAATTGGACTAGTAAAAATTGTTAAATGTCAGTGTATTAGTTAGCATAGAGTGAAATAAGGGGGAAGATGAGTATTAGTGCACTGTGTACACTGATTAGCAGATACAACAACAATAGTAGTAGCAACATAGACTGGGAATAGCAGCAACAATATGAAGCATAAACACAAAAATTACAGTTTAGTATAAAGGATATGGAACTGATGAGGCTCGGGTAATTATTGGAAGAGTTCTCCATTATACTATTTTGTGCAAGAATATTAACATCTATCAGGTTAAGAGGGGCCTGCTACTAGTTGCAGTCAAGTGTGAGTCTATATGAGTAGTTGTTGGCCCCTCAGGTTGGTAGGAGTCAAGTGAAGTGCACGTTTGTATATGTGTGTGAGTGTATAGTCATATATGGGGGGGTGTGATACTTGAAAGTATCATGCAAGTGAGAGTATCAAGGATTTAAGCTAGTTAGGGGAGATGTTAAGTTAGCAGTTAGGGTATGATATCAGTTGAAGTTACAAATAGATGCAACAAGGAGTTAATATAGTATCAAATAAGGAGTGTTCTCTAGAATAAGTGTCATGGCAAGGGTAGCAAGGGTAAATGTTAGGGTATTTATACACTAAAGTAAGTAAGGTAATAAACTCAATGTTAAGGTAATGTTAGAAATACCATGTTAACAACTAGGAACCAGGGTATAGTCTAAGATAATGAGTATTGGGCTAAGATAATATAAATTAGTTATATATTAGAGTTTTATATATATATATATATATATATATATATATATAATATGATACGTGGTATAGGGTATTAGCTAGTGATAGTTGTTATTAGCAAGTAACCAAATATTATCCAACTTACATTGAGTATTAGCAATGTAATGACTAATCCTATTCTAAAAAACTAGGAATGACTTAGTTTTGACTAGTGCTGGCTAGTTTGACCCTAAAACTCAACCCTTTAGTTAGTTTGACAAAGTTTGACTAGTATGGCCTAGAATTGACCAAAAAACCTTATTTTAACTCATTTAAGCTTGTTTATTATTCTAATACACCAAATGACATAGAATTTTATATATAAGTCTGTGTGACACCAGTTCAGACATCGAGACACAATTTTCTCAAGACCACATGCGAGTACAGCTCTATTTTAGTTTTTATTACATAATAGTGTATATATCATATACTCTAGAATTGTTATACTTGACTTTGACACATTATTATACGGACTGGTACTATATAGATTCTGTCAGGAGATATTATCCCTTTGTCGTGAATAAAAGTGTACTCCTTACACATGTACTTTATCGTGTGTATCAGATATTCATTGTGCTCGGGTTCATTTGTGTACTCCTTATACTCCGTGTATTTGCATTATATTCGTGTACGTAACGTATGGTGATCGAATCCATGAATATTGGTTGCAGCGGGAGAGTAAAAGTTGCTTATGTGATCAAAGCCCTAGCGTATTCGTGTACATATTAATTATATACCTCACGTATAATCGAGTTACCCTAGTATAATCGTGTAAACTATAAATTGATCACATAACGAATTTGTAGGCACTGAGTCCGTATTCTATTTTCTCTTACTTGTAGTTCATTCCATATTGCCTGTATTTTACTTTCTAGTATTTATCTGCTTATCTCAGTTATATTTCCATTTTCTAGTTACTTGTATATCTTGTATTTTTTTCTATTACTTATTATATATTCTCTACCATGTATTTGGAACTGCTTTCAGAATTTTGTACTTCGCTCCAGTCTTGATTGGATATATTATTCAGATGGTTGGTTAGAGGATTTATGTCCCACCTACTACGGGCTCCATGATGGCGAGCCGTCTGAGGTAGCACCCTTAGGACATGATGATCTAGGGCCAGTCGTCTAGGAGACTCAGCTAGTATAGCAGACTTAGCTACTTTCTTTATTGTATTGGATATGTCTCCAGCTTTGCCATTTGGCATGTTATATATATTTTAGACTATTTGTGTTATGGCTAGACTATTAGACTTGGTTTGGATTGTATTTATGACTTTGTGACTACATTTCTTCTATTCCATATCGTGCCATTATCTTTCTCTAGTTGTATTATGATTGAGTATTGAATATCATTATATCATCATATTATCCTCCGTATGGAGTTGAGATATCATTGACAGGTTCGTTATATATATATATATATATATATATTATAAGATATTTAGATAGTATTGTTGACCTAGACAGTATTCTACCATCGATGCTATACCGTAGGCTAGACGTACTCACATACTCGTACCCTCACACCTGGTGCGGGTCATGACACACCTAAACCAACACTTCTAAATTATATGAGAAGATTTTAAATAGGCAATAGTAAAGAAGTAAAATATGCAATTCAATTAAACATATGTAATCTTACCACGACCGATGGCCATTCCTGTATAATTTACATGTTAGCAGAAAATCTTTCGCATTCAGTCATTTGTGGTATAGCACCACGATGGACATGCCCTATATGACTTTGATGAGTGTGTGAAGCACCATTCAAGTAGGTAGCAAGCTTGAATGAATGTCTCGCTTATACCACGCGCTTACTTTTTCCCCAGGGCCGAACGGTCCCTAGTGCCCCAGATTCTGTTCGAGAAAATTTACTAAACTTTGTATACGAGTTGCCCATGACTATACAATGCATCTATGACTCTATAATAAGCATAAATTATAGTGTAATATATTAAAGTAATTAAAGCAACACGTACAATCATTTATTCTTGTTTTATCATACTTATTCAGTGTCTCGATTGGTAGTCCGTAGACTCCAATTTATCGCTATCTCGTGGCACCAAATCACGATATGATAATTGTATTCTTTCCTGCATTATTTAAATGTAACTCCTATAATATTTCTCTTATCAATGTAACTCATTGATTTACAGTAGTGGTATTAACTTCTGGCATCATTGGCTTATCGATAATTGAACTTAGCAATATTAACCAGAAACTTGATTATTATTGGCATAAATGAGTAGAAAAGAAGGGATAAATCTACTTACCAATTAGAGAATGCCAAGAGAGGGAAACACTTGAACTATCAAGCTCCGGTTACGCGTATACCTATATTGGCATCAATATTGGATCAAAATTCTAACTTTATCGTCATTTCTCTTAGAGTTCTCAAGAATAATGCAAGAAATCGATAAAAATGGACAATAAACTCAATCATTGAAAACCATCACGAAAATACATTTATCAAAACAAAATAACGAAAATCCAACCAAAAATCCAATAAAAAATCTTGGACTCATTTCAACAAAAGTCGATACATTTGTTGAAAAGTTTTATTGCATTCATCCGTGATCGATTTTGTCGAAAGGTTTCCCCGATACTCAATTTCTACTAAGTCAATCAAGCGGGGAACTACATAATATACCACTAAGAAAATGTTTTGTCCTCAAAACTTAAAATAAAATTTCTACCTCTAGGTTATCGAATAAGGAAGGGTACTGGTTCTCATCTCCTTCTCGAGTTCCCATATCGATTCCTCGACTGCATGATTTCTCAACAACACACTAACCAATGACATTGATCGTTTCCAAAAGTTTTTCTCCTTCCAATCTAGAATCTGAACAAGTTCTTCCACATACGATAGGTCGACACTCAGCTCGAGCTGATCGAAGTTCACTATGTGACTTGGGTCATGCATATATCTTCTTAGTTAAGAAACATAGAAGATATCGTCACTTCAGCCAAAGCAGGAGGTAGTGCAAGTCGATAAGCCCCTAGTGCCACTCTCATCAGAATTTTGAGGGTCCAACAAATCTTGGGCTCAATTTCCCTTTAACTCTGAACCATATTACGCTCGGATGGGTATTAATTTTAAGAACACATGATCTCCCTCCATAAATTCTAAGGGTCGTCGATGCTCATCCGCATAACTATTTTGATGGCTTTGAGCATCTCGAAGCCTCTCCCAAACCAGGCAAATTTTCTCGAAGGCCTGCTCCATAAGTTCTGGTCAGAGTACTTTTCGTTCATCGATTTTCTCTCAACATATAGGCGATTGATACTTGCGTCCATAAAGTACCTCATACAGGGCCATCTGAATACTCAGTTGATAACTATTATTATAAGTGAACTCCCAATGATAGACAGGTATCCTAATTTATCTTCAAATCTGGCATACAAAGTCGCAATATGTCTTTAAGGATCTGGTTTACTCACTTTATTTGTCAATCAGTCTGCGGATGATATGCCAAGCTAAAGTGCAACTTGGTGTCCATTGTCGACTAAAGTGTATTCCAAAAATGAGACATGAACCGTCCGTCCCTATCCGACATAATTGAGACTGGCACTCCATGTAAACAGACAATCTGATCCAGACATATCTGAGCCAACCAGTCGACGCTCGATAAAACTTTGATTGCGATGAAATGAGCCGACTTGATAAGTCTATCCATAATTACCCAAATATCATTATTCCCTAGTTGAGTCTTCGGTAAGCCCTTATAAAATCCATAGAAATATCCTCCCACTTCCTTTGGGGAATGGCGAGGTTCTGTACCTCACATCTAGGCCTCTAGTGTTCTGCTATAACGCATTGATAA
This sequence comes from Iris macrosiphon, assembly GCA_036927795.1. Classification (NCBI taxonomy): domain Eukaryota; kingdom Viridiplantae; phylum Streptophyta; class Magnoliopsida; order Asparagales; family Iridaceae; genus Iris; species Iris macrosiphon. Next base: position 100,467,915 of record JAYESA010000007.1, on the reverse strand, counting down.
GCTAAATATTATAAAACAAACAATGCCATATCCATCTTCATGTTATGCCACCAAAATATTATGCGCAAGTACTTGTACATCTAGATACTTCCCGGATGCAAGGAGTACTTAGCATAATGAGCCTCAGTCAGTATTTCCTTCCTGAGTTCATCATTCTTAGGTACACATAGTCTTCCTTTAACCAGCAGCATTCCATCTTTTTTGTTCGTCACTAAATTCAAAAGTTCTGAAAGAGCTTGATTTAATTAACAAACGAAAGAAAGTACAAAGAGGTCCTTGATAGATAATATAAGTACAATATTATTTTGATCTGGGGTGTGGCGATAGACAAGTAGTGCTATGGCATCTTCTTTACTTTATAGACGATTCGATACAGGGTGAAGAATCTTATGTTCTCTCTTCGTTCGTCTCGATATGCTCTCTCTGTGTATTGGTCGGGGGTGGTATGCTCTCTCTATAAAGCAGAAGAAAAAAGCCAGCCCTTAGAACGTTCAAGTTGCTCCTATTTATAGCCATCGTGCTGATGAGCTATGTGTGTCGCATATGCCTCTGTTTGGTGGTTGCATAAGGCTCATTCAATAGATTGCGGTTGCAAGTATAGCCGTATGCCATGGGCAGATTACCACGTGGTCTTGGTTGAGATATGCTGTTGAAGAGATCTTGAGGTTGTTTCCAACCCATTGTATGCATGACTTGGTCAGTTGGACACGTAGTCAGTACCAACTTTGCGAAGATCTTTTCAATTGTAACGAAAAGATATCGCGGTCGCATACGAGCTCTCATTAGGACTTTGGTCGCCTGGATACCCTGGAGGCATGTTGGCAAGGTCGTATGTAAACTCTCGTCTGGCCTTGGTCGATGGATACTTTGGCCGCATGTTGGCGAGGACGTACGGCGTTGTAGCCGCATGCAAACTCTGATCTGGCCATAGTCGATGGACACGTTGGCCGCATGTTTGGTGAGGCCTCATGGCATTGTGGCCGCATGCAAACACTCATCTAGCCTTTAGTTGATGGACACTTTGGTCGCATGGCATTGTGGTCGCATAGAGCATAGCCACATACGAGGGAACCCGTGGCATGGCATGTTTGTCGAAGCAATTAATATACTGATGTGACTTGTTATCTTTTTCTGAGCTGTCATCTTCACGAATCTCAAAGCATCCTTTGTTAGAGTTTCTGAAAGACATAGAAATCTGTGTCAGGGGTATTTTATGCGGCCTCCTTGCTCTATGGTCGTTCAAGCCACATATAGTATACTACGCATATTTTTTGTGAATAATTTGATCAGGCCGCATAAGACTTCTTTGCGACTTGATTGTTCAGGCCGCATGTGGTATACTATGCAGCTTTTTGTGACTTGGTTGATCAGCCCACATATGGCTTCTCTATGACTTGATTGTTCAGGCCGTCTGTGGCTTCTATACGGCTAGATTGTTCAGGCCACATGTGTTATACCATGTGACTTTTCTGCAATTTGGTTGATCAAGCCACATATGGCTTCTCTGTGACTTAATTGTTCATATCGTATGTTACTTCTCTGCAGCTTGATTATTCGGGCCGTATGTGGCTTTTCTGTTGCTTGGTTGTTCTGCTGAGGGGGCTTGACCTTTATGCGGCCTGTATAATTTTTTATACTTCTACAAGACCCCCTTCAAAGTTTCCAAAATTATAAGTTTGGAATAATTTGAAACAAGCATGGACGAGTGCTATTAGCCACATATGCAGGGCATGCGGTTTAGTCTCGTTGCCATATAGTTATTTCTGACAGACTGTCCGATCATTAACAGAGAAGATTTTCTTTCATCTTTGTGCGGATCTCTTGGGATTCTGTACCGTCAGTGGATAAAGTGGCTCAACTAACGAGGAGTCACCACCATCCATTGCCATTGTATAGATTGTGGTGGATCACGAACCAGGATTCTAACAGCCATCATCGTCATCTATTGTCGCATAGTCCCCCCTATATATAGTGGGAAGAGAGAGAGAGAGAGAGAAGTCTTTTTTTCAAACTCTATTTTCTCTTTCTAGTTTCTTGCTGTTGCCATGGCTCCTAAGGTTGCTTCCTCTGTCGCCTTCGCCGCTAAGAAGTCTCATAAGGGCAAGGGGAAGATCATGAGCAGGGAGAAAGATTATGCCACTGCGGCGGACCTTTTGCCCCCCACTAACGTTCAGTTGCCTATTAAGGGTAGGTTTTCTGCAAAAGACAATCGTATTTTAGAACACATAGACACATTTGTACGGTTGGATACATGGATGCCTCTATGCACCAACTATTTACTGCTGTATGGCTGACTCGGCCACATGCGTGCCTGGGTCGCATGGTTGACTCGGCCGCATGGATTTTTAGGCCGCATGTTTGGCATGGTCGCATAGCTGACTCAGCCCAAATGTTTGGCGTGACAGCATGGATGACTTGGCGGCATATTTGGCGTAGCTGTATGAGTATATTACATTAGAATAATACTCTGATCTAACACCTTTGTGGTTTCTGTTGTGACTTTGCCCACCACTCCTTCTGGAGAACTGGTACTTTGGCACCGCCCGTTACCCTTGAATATGAATCTCGGGGACCTTGCTACAACCATCAAAAAATAAGTTGAGAAAGATCTCCCGCCCGAGGGACAACAAAAGATCGTCCAACAGACTCCCTCTTTTTTGTTAAGTCAAATCAACTCGAGGGAGATCCCTGCTAAAGACGGGAAGAATTTCTTCAAGAAGTCGTACTTCTTATTCGGTGATGCGCTGGAGCCTTCCCAGTCCGAGATAGGGACGACAAGGGAGAACTGGTCTTTTACCTTCCATGGGACGGAGATGACTTTTCCTTCTTTCGAACGTCACCTACCTCTGTCAGACAAGTAGGTGGTGATGGGCCATTGGCGGATAGCCTGAAACTTAACCCCTAAGCCTTAGGGAGCCCTACTTGGGAATGTCCGATGGGGTACCAAAAAGAACAAGGGGGAGTTTTATAGCTCGAAAGAGTCACCTTTGTACTCCTTGATAGGACAGAAGCCTAGTCTCGTTGGCAGTAAACTGGGGCCGAATCTCAGCGTATATGCGGCTGGCACCTTCCTCCACTAAGTTTCTAAGAAGGGAACCTACCTTACCAAACAATTATGGGCTCTCAGTTGGGTGCATTACAATGCCTCCTGGTGTCGCATGACCCAGTGGATCTTGAATAAATACGAGAGGAAACTCAGAGTTGCCGATTTGTTCTTTGCCATGGGGGGTACTTGTTACAACATGGAGGTGAACCGCCCTCTGTTTATTGCCCTGATAGAGATGTAAAACCTTCGTACGGGGACCTTTTTCATGTTCGACGGCAAGATGGGACTGGCTTTACATCAGATGCATGATATCTTAAAACTTCCTTGGGTGATGAACCCTATGAAGAATGTACATCGAGCAATAAAATATCGAGGAATTGGAAACAGAGGATCCCAAGATCTTCAAGGTGTACCAAGAGTTGCTATGCCATCATGACATATGCCAGATATCTTCGAAGAAGAAGAAATCTACTGAGGGATCATCTCCTCACATTATGACTTGGACTCGCCACCTCTTTTCATAGTCGAAGGAGTCTAATAGAGTTCATGTTTGGGCAGATCGTTACGCCTTTCGTGCGGGTCAGAACTTACCCGACAAGGAATTTCGCTACCTTAGGACCGTTATAGTTACGGCCCATGGTCCAGACATCAAGTGGCTGACTCTATCCACTTGCAGAAGGACTTGGCCATCGAGGGTAAGGAAGTTGAGGTCTCCTCGGGGGAAGAGGGTGAACCCCTTGACGAGCTGAGTGGCCTAGAGGAGGAGCTCAGCTATTTTTATATGGATATGCACCGGTTGTCCCCTTTGGCCGTACTGGCGAGGTACTTGATGCTCTGGCTGTGTAACTGCGTAGTCCCGGGTGGGTCCGGGACAATAGAAAGGATCAGTCGCACCGTGATCGTACCTGCCGTGAAGTTGGCATTCAGACACAAGTTGGCCCTTCTATCAGCCATGTTGTGTTGCATCCATCGTGGCCTACACAATTTTGCTAAGAAGGAGGACGACCATCTTGGTAAGGGGCATTTCAACAGGGTGGCATATCGAGGCTTGTTTGAGATGCTCTTTCGCTGGCTCTAAGCCATCCATCCCTCCTACCTGATGTATCAGAATAAGGCTACCGTCTTTGTAGAACCTTATATACTTGGTCATCCGAGTGCTTCTCTCGCGTATAGTGGCATTTTGCTCGACGGGGCCCGAGCATGGAGTTACTATACTATTGTCGGTACCTGGGTCAAGTTCCAATTGCCAACAGTCGGGGTCGTGCCCTGAAAGTTGTACATCACGGCAAAGTATTTATGCATCGCTAACGCTCTGCCGACTAACTTTGATCCGAAGAGAAGTTATATCGAAGGCACCATTCTAATGCCTCCGGATTCCAAAGTGCGTAGGATGCCAAAGAAAGGCAAAGGAGTGGCCTGGCCCATGGTTGTAGAGCTAGACCTGTCGACCGGGGACGACACAACGTCTTCGTCTGATGATCCCCTGCCTACCAAGCCCAAACCAAAGATGGGGACGCATCGCGCCCGCTACTCTAAGAGGGAGAAGACGACTGTGGACCCAGCGCCAGAACCAGCGGTGAAACTGAAGTCCCCAACGAGAGGGATTGGGAAAAAAGTGGTAGAACCTACAGCGCCAGCGGCTTTTGAAGCAGAGCCATCTTTAGATACTATGACGATAATCGTGCCTCCTCTTAGTTTGATTGTGCCCGGTCCTTTATATTCTCGTAAGTTTGGCGATTTGTAGCAAGATGAGAGAGGGGGCAATCCTCGACGGGCAGCCACTTCGGTGGTTTTTTATGCTGAACTGGAAGAGGGATCCTCCCGGAGTTTGACGTGGGTGCCTCGAAGCCGGTACATACGATATCGGGAGATCAGGGCTTCGGTGCAACTTTCTCGGAGCAGCCCTACATACCTTTGGAACACATATTCGTAGACGTCATGGAAGCTATGGGGGAGGCCATAAAAATAATATATGAGCCGCAACACATATTGTCGCCCTTCGGTCGGTCATTCTCAACATCACATGATCAAAAAATTTCTGGCTTCATCTTTCAATTCTCCTAATGAAGTTAATTATATGTTGTTCTGGTTCTGTAGGCCCTTCCTCTCCCTTGAGGACTGTAGACGTGGCCGCTGAGAAGGATATTCTGGAAGAGGGGAGCAGTGAACTTGTTAGGAAGGCACCCACGTCTCTTCCTAGTTCTGGTGACAGTGTACTGCAGTGCCCCTACAAATGCTGTAGTAGATGAGGTCCCCATAGTTATGGGCCTATCTGGTATGGCAGCTACTCTCCCGAATACTGCTGTCGGGGGTTCAACAGCTGAGGCCTCACCAGATATTGGGGTAGCAAGATATTGTGAGGAGGTTTCCCCTGATGTTCCCAGTACTGCAGTTGCTGGGTCGTCTTCTGAGGCTGTTGCCACAAAGTCTGGGGTTGGCCTTCAGACGGGAGCTGACACAGCAGGACACCCTTATCCCGAGTCACAACACAATTCTGCCATATGTCACTTAGTTACCGGATACTCCGGTGTCCTACACATCTATACAGGTTGCGAGCATAACCACAGGTCGCTCCTCGGTTGTAGCTTCACCCTTAGGATCTTCTAGCGTCCCCGTACAAGCTGTCAAGCCAGTGGCCGCTTGCTCCCTCCAGCTCCCTTTGACTCCGACTACCCTGGAAGATCTTGACGAGAACGTTGGGCTCTCAGTTTGGAGCTTCTATATGATCCTAAAATAAGGGGTCGATGGCATGCTGGAGAGCAACAAGTCCTTCGCCTGGGCCAACCACTTTGTCGAGGGCCTGGTCCAATCTGAGGTGTCTTCCCGGTTTTGAACTGATGGCTGACCTTCTGGGCCAACGGTTGGTAGAGACGGAACAATGCCTGATGGAGCTACAACAATACCAACAAGCAGATATGGGGATATTAATATCCCATGACTATGCCGAGTTCTCGAAGAAGGAGGATATGATGAAGGCCTCCTTTGCTTCCTCTATGGAAAATTTGTGGCACAACCTCCTGGATTTGCGGAAGAAGCATGACCGGCTAGGAGATGTTAGGGAAGGATGTCTCTCTCTACGGATCTTCTTCTTAATGTATTGCTAATACAGTTGCTACATAGGACTGTTGTGACTTGCTCACTGTCACAATGAAACTGTGCACCCCCTTATAACCCGACTGATGCACAATGGATAATTTCCCCCCCTTAACAGAGCTATGATACCTCCCTAACACGACTGTGAGGGCTGCTGATAGATCCTACCTCTTGTTGCTATCAACTTGGACTGATATCAAGTTTAACCCCTTCCTAACATGTTGTGGCTGATCACACTTTCCCCAATCTTTACCAATTATTAAACTGATACCTATATACATTGGTGTTCTGAAGAAAAGGATTGATACAAGATGGTCTAAAATATTTGTTAGATGGGTGGATGTATGAATGGATGAATTGATGGATGAAGATTGGTACATGGACTAAACATGAAACATTGGAGGGGATTGCTGTCAAGTGCTCTGATACACAATAGTGAAAGAGTGAAGGATGAAGGTGTGGTTGCTACTATTGCTGTTTGTTTCTCCTTCTCTCACTCACTTTTTACCTCACTTCCACAAATATACCTAACCTTCACCCTCCTAAGGGTCACAACCATACCCTCCCTACTACTATTACTATCTAAACTCCTCCCACAAATCCAATATAGCTACTTCATGAAGAAATAAGAGCCCACAAGTCACCCCCAAGTCAAATGGAGAATATGACATGTGTGAACACAAGTTTCATGAAAATACCTACACTAGCCACTGTATCATAGTGTATCATGACACGGGCCTCCCGTATCTAATTGTGGACACACCCCCACTCTCAAAATACCATTTCTAGTCTAAAATAACCTATGGAACATTTTCACAAACACCTGGTGGACCAAATTCGGATTTCTCCCAATTTGGCCACAAAAAGCCTCCAACTTTCTTCAAAGGTTTCATATTGACCTAGTTCTTGATTCTATGGGTAGCCCTCAACCAAAAAGAGATCACTGGGGGTCTAAATCACCATTACATTCTGAAATAATAGATGGTACAAGAGTTTTATCTATTGGAAGATAGATTCGCAATGTAGTTGGACACCTCTTATTGCCAAGCTTCTCTCCCAAACTCTTCTTGAATCTCTAAACTTCTAGGGAATAGATTTGGATGGTGGAAATAGGGTTAGATTTGGTATGGTCTGATTTAGAAATTGAGGGAAATTGAGGAAAATGGGAGAATAAAGAAATGGGATGTTTTTGGATGGAGGAAATAAAAAGGAAGCTTCTCTCCTCTCCTATTAGTGGTCGGCCCCTTGGTGAGCCCTAATCCTTATATAAAAATCCTATTTTACCCCTCTAATGAGTCATGACTAATTACTACATAAGGGGTTTTATTAGGGTGAGGTTCTAATTATAAATGGAATAGATTTCTAAGTTAATCCTCTACTAATAAATTAGTCAACTAAACTAAACCAAATGGTCAATCTATTGAGTCATGTCAAGTCCATTTAGGCTCATTAGGTCTACTATCCAATAGTCTAAGTCATGGCTAACATCTCACTAAGCAACTAACCATAACACTATAGTTATATATAACATATAACATATGCACATTTAATTAAATTTTATAACTTAATTTATTTGTAAAATATATATACAAATGACCAAAATATCCAGATTCTAGAAAAGTGGTAGTTAGACAGGCCAACTTGCCCGAGCCTCTAAGCTCCAACTGAACCATACTCCCAGGTGTACAAGAGTACATACAATCCATATTATTACCCACTAACATATGCTCACAACTCCCTCACTGCTAGCACAACACATACACACCCTATACCCTAAGATATCTACATATATATACTAAAGATACATTAGTCAAATAATATTTGTAAGACATATACTAAGAAATATATATATATACACACAAAATTAATATATCAAATTAGTATCTAAGAGTATATTTGAATACACCCAAACACGATGGCAATTCATCAAACACTAGTGGTGCATCACCCAAATATCATACTTCTCTATGATACTCTTGTGATACACCCCTTGATACTCTATCAAATCATCACCAAACTCCCATAAAGCTCAAGAACATATCAAATATCATAATTAGAGTCAAATAAGAGTCATAGATAGCTAATATAGTGCTTATGGCTAAATATGACATGTGTAGACTCCCGTATCGAATAGAACCTCTAATTCAACCCGTGTCATAAAATATTATGACACGGCCTACTCGTATCCAATTGTGGATATGACACTAGTCTCACACAACTAAACTAATGTCAATTTGATCTAATTGATCTATTGACAAATACATGGTACACCAATCTCGTATTTCTTCTAAAATTGGGCACAAAATACACAATAATATTCACAATAGGGTTCCCTAGAGGTTAATTCTTCTTCCTATAGGTAGCCTTAGTCCATAGGTGGGTTCCTAATGATTTAATTACAGAATTCGAGTCTAATTAGAAAGAAAATTTTGAATTATACCTATTGGGAGATGGATTCCCAATGTAAATCTTCAATTGGATGCAAAGAGCCCTCAACTTGTGCACTCTTCACTTTCTTGTAGATCATTGCCTCCTCCTAGCTCCAATAGCCTCCAATGGTAAAATAGACAAGAATTGGAAAGATAATTTGTGTAGAAAATGAAAGAGATTAGGATAAATTATTCTAGATCTAGAATTTTTGATGAAGAAAAGAGAGAAGAGAGAAACTCCTCCCCCTTAAGTAGGCCGGCTACCTTCTTGGCCTCCAAGTAATGATATAAAGTCTATTTTACCCCTATGGTCTTGTCATAAAGAAAAGGTTTAAGGAATGAAGGTTCTATTCATAATGGTTTGACTAATTAAATCACTAACTTAAAGAATTGGGCTAGTTATTGGGCTCAAGTCTAACTAAAATAAATAATGGCCCATGAGTCAAGTCTTGTCTAGTTAGGTACACTAATACAAGTCCAAAATATAATACAATATCTAACAATAAATAAATATACAACATGCACAATAATTAGTTAATTATGAAATAACCAAAATATTATTTCCTAGAAAATGTGGTAGTGACAGAGATTGACTAGAATCTTTGTTTATTCCCTAGTTGTGCTTAATTCCTAAAACCAACCCTCTTGCAAATATCCATATCACCATGGGCTATCAATTCTCTTCCATTTTTAATTTTCTAGATGTAGTCATTATGACTTGATTCTCTATATGCCTACTCAGTCATGCCTTAACCTTGAATCCTGCAAAATACTATATAAACTTATTATTATACTCTTATCTTGGTTTATCAATTCTTATTTTACATGATTTCATCGATCTTGTTGCTTCGTTAGCCTTGTTATGCAATAATCGAACCCCTCGATAGTTGTAACCACATAATTCCATAAGAGGGGTATATTTGTCTTTTCATATATTAAATTAGATGTTAATAATAAATAGTTCTATTATTGCTATTATGGTTAGTGTGCTATCCATGTAGTTTGGACTTAGTGTTGGTTGAACCAAATTAAACCCAACTAGACTAGTCATGACTAAGTTAGCTTTCCATTAAGGAATGGATAGAATATTTTTTATTAGTTGTAGAGATATTTTTCTTAATTAATTAGATTTTATTCGTGATAAATGGTGAGGGACAAACTTGATATTTCGGCATGAACAAATCCTACTATAAGAGATAAGTTCTAATTAGGGTTCATCCATTCATTTTATTTCACTCATTAGCCTCATTTTTTTCAAAGCTTCTTCTTTCCCAAACAAACATAATTTTCTACCAATCCCACTGAATCCACTTTCAATTCCACTCATTCTCACCATCATGAAGGCTTAGAGCATTGGAGAGCATAAGTAGATCCATTGGAGAGGAGCTTGCTAGGAGATCGTACCCAAATCACTCATTATGTCCACTTGGAGGAGTTTTATTGGGATCAAACTCCCAATAGGTACATTCTCACCTTTCCCTATCAATTTCTATGGTATAATTTGTATTTGAGACTCTAGGAAACCATCTATGGCCATGACCAACCTATTAGGCCAAGATCTATGTGGTATTGTCCTTAAATCTAGGAGATCCATGTGTATTTATGTCCAAATTAGGGGAAATTTAAATTTGGACCACCAAGTGTTTGAGGAAATAATCTATTGGTAGTTTGGGAGCCTATTTCATGGTTTGGTAGTATATACGTGTAGGCCGTATCATGATACGCCATGATACGGAGAGGTAGATTTGGGTATATACATGTGTTGGTGTCCTAGGGTGTCATTTTTCTTTTATTGCATTGTAATTAGTTATTCTAGTTCTATATATGTCATAAGTTATATATTATATGTGTTTTAAGTGATTTGGGAGTTTGCATCTTAGTGGTGTTAATATTGGAAGTAAGTATCGTGATATTTGGTGTGTGACACTAGGTGATGCACACCAGGTGTTTAATATTGGGACTTGTGTTAGTATGAGGTATTGTGTAATCATGGGTATATGATACTCTAGTTGGTATCATAGAGTGTTATATATATTTGTGAGAGTGTAGATGTGTGTGTGTGTGTGTGTGTGTGTGTGTATGTGTGTGTGTGTGTGTATGTGTATATATATGAGTGTATTAGTGTGGTGGAGTTGTGTTTGAGGGTTGGTGTTGGTTGTATTGGAGTATCAGGCTCGGGTTCATGGGTACCCAGCAGTAGAAGTGGGTGATCTGATTTTGATAATAGAAGTAACAATAAAAAAGGAAGAGAACAACAGCAGTAAGGGAAAATAGCAGTACCTGTAGTTGGTTGGGGATTATGAAGTGCAATGGTAGTAACATTGTTACTCTGAGAACTGCATTGAGGTAGTAGGGGATCGGGTTATGCATATAGCAGATCTTGGTGTCCCATATACAAGTGTGCAAAGTATATGGAGCAGCCGATAAGAAGTGGAGTAGCTCGAGCACATTGCTGCAAGAGCAGTCAACATCAAAAGGGCGAAAGAGTCATGGATATATCAGTGCACAATGGGACAATGTACAGGTCAGGTTGTTTTGGAATGAAGGGGGGGAACATGTATCATCAAGTCAAGTTTATTATAGATTGAGATCTTCTTCGGACTGGTATAATCCTCCCTCTAGAGGGATCACATTGTTCGAGTTACCCTAGATGCTCTTAGGGGAAATTATAAGGGGATATGTTGTGTTGTAAGTTAATGAGTAGTAGTAAGGTTGAGTGTCAGTTAGTGTGGGGGGTTTGTGGCTAGCAAGTGAATTGGTATCAAGGTATTCAACTGAGTATGGGTGAGATGGGTAACAGTAAAGGAATGGGGTAAGCTCATAGCTAAGGTATTGGGTATTGTATTAACCAATTAGTAGATACTAATATAGTGAGATACATTAAGTTAAGGGTAATAGGTTAGGTAAATTGATACCAATAAGATTAGGTAATAAGTAATGGATTTTGGTTAAGGCATTGGTATTAGTATTAGAGTTTGGTACTTGATACTAAGGTAACTACATATAGGCCAAGGTATTAATAGATATTATAGGAAATAGTGTATTATGACCTTGAATACCTAGAGATAACTTAATATTAGCTAGTAATAGCTAGTTTAACCTATAGGTCAATCTTATAGGTAGTTATGAACTCTAACCTAGGTATGGATCTAGTTTGGACACCAAGATCTATAATTGACCTAGAAGTATAACCTAGAATTAATTATACATGATTATCATTTTAAATCACCCTTTTAACATGAAATCTTATATATAGGACTCTTGGACTCCAGTACAAATATTGTTTGATATTCATTATTCTGGACCATAGGCGAGTATATTAATTGACAGTTTTCTTTACTTTGATTATTATAATAATATCATTATTATAGGATTATACTTGAGTCCTGACACGATGGTACATGGGCTAGTATATTTGGACCCTAGTCATGAGTTATCGTGATTCGGGTCTATTGTATTAGTCGGGGGACATGAAAGTATTAGTAGGTTATGTGTTCATACCCTATTTACATGCATCATAGCTAACCATACACCTCACGTATGGTTAGCCTGACCTTATTACATGTCTCATAGCTTGTAATATATGATTGAGCCTAACCCTATTATATTACATGACTCGTAGCTAATCATATATAGCCAAGGCTGATCAAGATCCCAAGACGATCACATAACAAGATAATATTTTAAATACTTAGTTATTTATAGTATTCCCTTATCTCAGTTCATATTTGATGATGCATGATATTACCTGTTACTTATAGTCTTATTATATGCCTATGATATGATATCTGAATTATATTTTCCTTATGATTCTAGTATTACTTCTCATCATGTATTCCTATTACTTTACTGTTTTATAGTCTTTATCAACTTAATTGGAACTGTTGTTAGTTTATGTGTTTCTCTCCAATCCTGACTAGATAATATTTTTAGGAGTTTAGCCGGAGGTGCCCATAGTGGAGACTGAACAGCTAGACTTGAGTGCTATCTTTATAGAGTTTCTGAGAGACTGAGTTCTATTTAGCATAGTATTATATTATAGAGTTTTGTACTGGATTTGTCTCTGGTAACTTAGACTATTTGGGATGTTACTATTGTGTTTCCTAGACTTTATATCATTGTTGTTAGACTTATTAGACTTGTGGATGTTATTGTAACCTATTCTAGAGTTGTGACTTTAGATCTCTCTCATTATATCTTTGTGAAATTTATTTTTCTTATAGATTATTGTGATTGAGTATCGCCATATCATTAAATTGCCATCTTTTTTCTTTTTATGGAGTTGAGATATCATTGACAGGTTATGATATATTATTATGAGATATTGATAGTTAATATTATTGACCTAGACAGCGTTCTACCACCGATGTTATGGCATACACTGGAGGTTGCTACGTACTCGGGCCGATCATTCGGGTGCGGGTCATGACACATTTTTGTGGTACCCCATGCAGGTCAGTCTTCGCAACTAGTGCGATATCATGGTAGTACTTTGACTTAGACGTACAGTTATGAGCCTACAATAAAATATGATTGATAGGATATTAGGATGATAAAATACTCTATCAAAAATTATGATTTCTTGAGAGATTCATGGGATGACCCTTGAGAATCTGATTATAAACCCTATTTTGAATCTATTTCCACTTTCTTCATTTCACCTTCGCCTTGTACTTATTCGTTGTTTAAATTGGATTCTTTATCGAGATAAATTTTATAGACTTAATTAAGGTATATTATGATGACATATTTGGATAAGGACGGTAAAAAAGGTAACTGTCTGCCTTAGTTATAGATTCTAGAGTATATCGCAGCCATACTAGCTGGCATAGCAAAAATGTAGAGACCTGATTTTGGATATACTTATCTTAGTTATATAATTTAAAGTTTCTTCCAGCCATACTGGGTGGCATAGTAAGAATTCTAGATGACATGATCCTAGAGGTATACATCATAGTTATGGACTCTATAGTTTATCGCAGCTATGCTTACTGGCATGACGAGGATTCTGGGTAACATGATTACGGATAGACCTGTATAATTATCATATTATACCTTAAATTGGTTATTAACATATTGTCTCTATCATTCAACCTTATTAATATTAAAATTTTGTTCCATCATCCTTGCTAGTTTAGGATAAGGATATCCTTAGTTTCTCTAGTTCAGTTCCTTGTAGAGATTTACCTTCATAAATTTTTGAGGCAGCTTATTTTGATAGTGTAGTAGTTTGGTAACTTGCAAGTATGTTTGTGTCAAGTTGAGTATCAGTAATGACTATTGAGAGTATAGCTTATAGGTTTGTGAGTTTCCCTGGTTGGGTAGGTGAACATTAGGTATCTGTGTATAAGCCTAGAAATAACTTATAGTGTAGTATCATTTGTAGTCGTAGTTCTATTATTGGTGTCAGAGTATAATTGGTAATTGGTACCCATGGTATTAGAACATAAAAGAATTATGAGGGGGGGTATGGTATCAATTTTTGATTCAAGGTGTTTGTAGATATGTCGTTATGCATGTTTTGGTGCATAAAGTTGTGGGATCCATGTATCAATTAAGTATCATAAAATTTATGTTTGAGTACTAATGAATCATTGATATTATATGGGTGCTTGATAGTTAGTTGTGTCACGAAGAGGATAATGCAAATCTATGAGATATGTTGATAAAGGTGTCAGGGTAGAGAGATACCCATAAGTGTATTAGTGAGTGTATTAATATTAAAATTGTTTTGGGCTAAGCAATAGGACTTGTGTATTATATTGAGAGTGTGCATTAGTGTGGGTAAAGGTGAGTGCAAAGGTATGTATTAGTGAGCATAATATCACCTAGTACTTGAGACTGTTGATGTGATAGGAGTGATATATGGTGGAGGAAAGTAGAGTGTCTAAAATTGTGTGCACAAATGCACAGTAAGTGGTGTGGGAAGGAGGACATGAGTAGTGAAGTAAAGTACTAGTGTGGGTGTTTTATGAGTATCCTACAGTGGGAGTCTGGGTATTAGAAATATCAATTATGAATCAGAAGGGTAGGCTAGTGCCAAGTTGGTATTCTGAGTTATTAAGTGCATGTGTCATGTATAGTTATGAGTTAGTATTTGTGAACCAAGAGTTCTTATAGTGTGTAAGTGTCCAGGGTGTATCAGGATTAAGATAAGTTTTATGTGAGGTATAGTATATCAGTTTAGTATCAGTAAGTACCTTGTGTGTGATAGTATCAGTTAGGTGCATCAATATAGTATTGATGAAGGGAGTAAGAATGCAGGTGTACAAGACAGTAAGGAAAGAGGGATAACCTGTGTAGGAGTAAGTTTCAGTAATTGTGGGTATATTACAAGTATATTGGGTATGTGAGTAGCTATGTGTCAGTGAACCGTACGACGAGTATCAGTGTGATAGCAATGCCTAGTGTTTAGTGTCATAGTGGATATATATATATATATATATATATATATATATATATATATATATATATATATATATATATATATATATCTCCAAGAGTGATTGTTGAGTGTGGAAATATGGGTATGCAACCAGATAACAAGATCGGAAGAGTACCATAGTGTCAAGATCCGGGGTACCTTAAGTATTATAGAGATTTAGGATACCAATATCCTACTGGCTAGTGTACTAGATATATATGAGAAACATGAGTAAGCCGGTATGAGAGTATCACATCAGAGTCATATATAGTAGTTAGTGCCTTATGTCAATATTTTCAAGACTTGGGTAGGCATTCTATAGATAGTATCCTCGAAATGTTAGTATAGTATCTTGGATAATGTGTGCTGGTGAGTTAAGTGTGCTCATGGACTAGAACTATAGTGTATCATTAGTATTAGAAGTAACACATTATAATGAGTATTAGGGGCTAGGTTGATGCTTGGTAAATGCTTGGTGTAAGTATCAGAGATAAGTAAGGGGTCCAAATAGGCCACCTATGGCACCGCAAATGCCCAACACAAACAGAGGGAGACACCATGACAAGGCAGGGCTTTTGCGAAGACAGTTGAGGGGACCGCTGCTACATGCATTAGGTTAGGAAGTTTTGTTCTTCTCTTTTCCTTCCTTTCTATTTAATGATCTAAGTGATTCTTTAGTAACTTATAGTGCATTAGTAATTCTATGTTGGTATAGTTAGTAGTAGACCCTTGGAAGAGACTGTAATATCAAAACTAATAGGATTATAACCATGCATGTTTGATAACCCGTGAATGATTTTTTTTAATAGGATTGTATGTTTGTATGATTTTGGATAGGACTTCCCGAGACCATGGTTAGATGGGGGTTTGACTATAGTGAGGATTATAATAAATAAATTATGACCAGTTAGAAGAAATGAGACGAGATTATCTTCTGGACCATGAGTTATACTTTTAGTTCATGCCTACTTCTATCCTTAAATTTCAAGATAAAAATTTTCTAAGGGGGTAGAATTGTAACCACATAATTCCGGTAGGGGTATTTTTGTCTTTTCATATATTAAATTGGATATTAATACTAAATACTTCTATTATCGTTATTATGGTTAGCGTGCTAGCCAACTAGTTTGGAGTTAATGTTGATTGAACCAAATTAGACCCAATTAGACTAGTTATGACTGTGTTTGATAATAAACCAAAGAAATTGAAACTAGGCTTATACGAAACCCTTTCTTTGTTTACAAATAAGAAAAAGAAGTACAATTAATCCTATACGAGGATGTTAAATACAAAGGTTTGATTCTGGGGAAATATTGCTATAGGAGTCTGATCCACGGTCGATCACTTTGTCCCTTGGACCACACGACGACGAAGAAGTGCTGTAGAAAAAGAAAAGGAAGCTTCAGAGACTGCAGGAAAATTTGAACTCTCGTTGCCAAAGCCCTCTATAGGTGCTTTCTTGACCTTGACCTCTGTCTGTGACTCCTGAATTCTCTCCACCTTGGATTTGACCTCTGTCTCCTGTGGTTGGAGGTCTCTATTTATAGAGTTTGGTCACAGTAACTGACCAGTCGGTGAAAAAACTGAACAGCGGAGAGAGCTGCACCTTTTACGCGACGGTTAAAATAACTGCTACCCACGTATGAATGATCTCCTGAATTGGCGTGTGACGCATGTACCATTATGAGGTAATGCGTATAATCGCTCATCGAAGATCACGGTATGCAAGCCACGTAGGTAACTGTCCCTCGCGTAGAGAAGATTGGCATAAAGGCCAAATAACTGTCTCATAGGCGTAAAAGCCAGATAGTTATCTCTTTGGCGTAAAAGCCAAGTAGCTGTCTTGTTGGCGTAAAAGCGAAGTAGCTGTCTTGTTGGCGTAGAAGCCGAGTTCTGCATAAAACTTGATGCTGCATAGGTAATAGGTAACCAGCGTAAACTAGCCAATTATACTTCTTTGACTGAGGTCTAGAGCGTATTCAGGGCCAAATAGCCTTATTGTGTACCTTGCAAATATAGCCTGAATTGGCATATTTCGAAGAGATAGCATACGGCGTACTCCTATAGTTGAAAATAGCCAGGTTGGCATATTTCAAGAAGATAGCGTACGGCGTGCTCCTATAGTTGAAAATAACCTGGTTGGCGTAATATGCAGGGATAGTAACGTGAGCATATTAGCCCTAATTTTAGATCTCCCAGTCATTAAAAGTAGAACCAAATCTCGTGCATTAAATGTAAAGACGTGCCTCGAGTTTTGTACGAAGAACAGCTTTTGACGTGGCGATTGGTTTCGTCTCATCCTGAGCGTAAAGCTCATCTCTGCCTGTGTAAAATAGGTAGCGTATTCCTTGAATGCGTAAACGACGCCTTATATCAAGGGTTATGTCACTAGACGACAGTCTAAGGCTTTGTGCAGAGTCATCATTACAGCCGTCCTCTCGATCGCCGTACAATACTCTTTGTCAGGAGTCAGGTTCACTGCTTCATCTGACAGGTTTATTCGAGGAATACGAAGAGTTCCTCGTACAACTTCCTGCTGCATTAAAAGTAGACAGATTTTACGCCGAAGTGGCGATGTAGCAACCGTTTTACGCCGAAGCAGTCTGGAAATACTGTATTACGTGGGTTGTTCTGGAGCTTTGTTTTACGCTGAACAACGTTGAAGCTCTGTTGTACGCCAATGGCTCTGAAGTCATGTTTTAAGCCACCCAGTGCTGGAGCTCTGTTTTACCTGGGCTTCATGTATGTTGGGGATTTTTATGCGTACAACTCCCCAGCGTATTTTTTATGCTTCTATAAGACCCCCTTCAAAGTTTTCAAATTTCTCGTAATTTGAAATACTTTGAATGAAGCATGAAACGGTCAAATTTGACTCGTTCTGCGAGGCTAATTTCTCGGCAAATTTTTAGGAATTTGTTGGGATTTGATTTGTTCTTTTCTACCTATATAAAGGCAAGTGAGTGAACCTGTCTTTCCACGCATCCTTCACCAAAAGAGATGGTTGTCGAGATCCATTGGGCTGGCCTGAGGAAGAAGAAGATCATGCTCTTCCAGCCTGCAAGAAGCCGTAAAAAGAAGCATCTTCGAGCAAATGTCCTCTGCAACGATGGATCATGGAAGGATATCATAGATTTCTTTGCTCGGGATAATCAGCAATTTTATATGGCAATTCGTCCAGGAGAGAGGAAGGGTCTCATTTGGCCACACAGCTTGTAAGCTGCATTCTCCCCCATTATGGCGTTGGAAGAGGGTAGGCAGTTTGGCCCTGTCTTCCAGTATTGTGTTGGGTCTGAACCCCTAACACAATTTTTAGGGCATGCATGCCAGGGCATATGGGGGGTGGGCTTGCGTAATTGATACATGCCCAGTTCTATATCCCCCCACCATTAATCATTTTCTTGTTAATCGGCCGCGGAAGCCGATTAACTGCTGTAGAAGACGAAAAAAAGATTTACACCAATATGAGAACCTGGCATAGCAGATTCTTGGTGTGATCTTAAATGAAAATGAGAAACCCTTTGTAGAAAAAGAATTTCCATCATATGTAATCATGAAGATGAAAAACCCTTTGTAAACTGGATTTCCATCATATGTAATCATGATTAATAGACTTGTCTTCTTTTACGCAAGCTGATTTGCCATATTTGCTGTGAGGAAGTCTGAATAATTTACGCTGACTCTGATAAACGATTATCTGATCACGTCCCGTCTTTTGCGTGTAATGGAAGATGCGTAGAAAGCTCCTTAGTATTAAGTTGTTTTGAAGATCCAAACTGTCATGTTGTTTTGGACGAGGCGTCACGTAAAATTTTTGAACTGTCATTTCTTTGATACGAAGAATTCTTATTCAGACCATCATCTTCAAGAATGGTTTCCCGAAAATCCCTTAAAAAGGGGCGAGAAATGTCTGTTGACCAGGCCATACTTGAACTTCTGTAAAAGATTCTGACTGAACTTCGAATGAACTCCCCATGGCCCAAGAAGGAGAATCATCTTCAATGCTGACCTCTGTGTGTTTCGGGCACTTGGAATGTTTCGTAGCCAAAAAGGAGCATTTTCTGCATAAACCCTTGGGATTGACCTTCTTGAAAAAGTCATAGACCATAGCATCTGTTAGCTTCTGGACGTAAAATCATAGATCTGTAGCTTTTGTGCGTAAAACTTTAGATTTGTAGCTTTTGAGCATAAAAAAACTGCTGAGCGAAAAATCATAGATTTATAGCCTCTGAGCATAAAACCGTAGATTTATAGCCTCTGAGCATAAAAGCTGCTGAGCGTAAAACCGTAGATTTATAACCTCTGAGCGTAAAAACTACTGAGTGTAAAACCGTAGATTTATAGCCTCTGAGCGTAAAAGCTTCTGAGCGTAAAACCGTAGATTTATAGCCTCTGAGCTTAAAATTCGTATCCGTTACGCAGCATGACTGTCCATCTTTTTTTCAAATGATGGGATGACAAGGTCCCAAATCATAACTGAATATTAAATATAGGATTTGGTTAGAGATTTGAAGAGTTATCTGAACTCTATAAATAGCCCAAGGTCTTGAAAGAGAAACTCTTTATCTGTCTTCGCAAAACCCTTGCTTTCCAAAAAAAAACTTTCTTCTTCGTCTCTTTTCTGAGAACTCAGATTCGCTATGGCACCCAAACAAGCTTCCACTGCTAAGGGAAAGAAGGTGCCTCCTCATCTCGCTCCACTGCTCAAGCACGAGCAACTCCCATTAGGTTGAGCGAGTCCCGATCTGACCGCAGTGCTCCACCGTCGAGCTGTGCTCCGGACATTACAGGTAAAGACTTCGAGAGAAAAAAACCTTTGCACACATTGTGCGTGTATGCACAAGGTCATCTACTGTGCCAAGAACCTCTTCGAGGAAGATTATGCACAGAGATATTTTATTATTACGCCCACATTCCTAATGTGTCAGCGTAAAAACTCTAAATTTTTGCAGTCTGGCGTAAAAACTCAGACTGTCGAGATTTGGCGTATACTATAAACTTTGAGTTTTACGCGCTGGATATGAATTTCGGTGTAAAAATTCAAATTTTGTCAATCTGGCGTAAAAGCTCAGACTGTTAGATACTGCCAACCTTGAGTTTTATGCAATAGAAAATAGTTTCCAGCGTAAGACTTAAGTTTTTGCAGTCTGGCGTAAAAGCTCAGACTGATGATCTTTGGCGTAAACTACAAGGGTGTAACGTCCAGTGTAAAAACTGACTTATTTTCTTGTATTTTGCAGTGGACTTTCAGATCCCTCTTTTGGCTCAGGTGATGGGCTCTGCTGCCGGGATGCTAAACTCAAACTATTTGGAGGACTTGTCCCATGTGACATTTACCATCCCTGGCGCCGATTATCCTGAAGAACGGGGAACCCTGATCTCGTCCCAAGGAGAACGCATGCTGCTGAGTATGATCAGTGGGGAGCCCCTGACATACATAGATGGGACGGAGTATAAGAAACCAGGTTTCTTGTTCGTGGATGTTATCGACAAACAGTCCCAGACTAAACCCAAAAAGGAGGATTGGATGTTTACTACTGAGGGCACGGTCATGTATCTGCCCAGGATGCCCAGGGATTACCCTATCTCTGCGTTCTTCCATGCCACACATCCTAGGAAGATGATATGGACCCTGACTCCAGATCTTCACGGCCGACCGGGGAAGATTTTATATAACGAAGGATTTAACCGAGGAGCCTTTATGAGCAAACCTTCAGGCTCAGTTATGCCCTTTAGGGGATTACTGCCGGGTAGCGTCCCGAGTGAGGATACGTCGCTGATCTAGCCGGTCCAAATATCGACCTTCTGCAATGATTTTATGGGGCAGAGAGGAGTGTACCCTAAGGTCCACCCTCGTTCCAGTGGATGGCTTAGCCTCGAGAATCTTCGATGGGCCAGTTTAACTGCCTGGGCCCTGAAGCACTTCCAAACGGAGCTGAAAAGTATTGGCTTGTTCGCGGTTGTGAGCGCCACAAGTGTTGGGCTGCCTGTCAACCCTAACTTGTTTTTAGCCTTGATGGAGCGATACAATTCGCTTACCGGGACTTTTGCCACTCCGCTAGGTGAGTTGGGCATGGCCCTGCATGAGATGGCGGAGATTTTAAAGCTGCCAATAGGAGACACTCCTTATGCGGAGTACGTTCCCATAAACAGGGAGCTGAGGGATACAAACCCTCGGGCGGTGGCAATGTACCAGGAGCTGATGTGCCACTATCTTGCCTGCACCACTTTCTACCAAGAGCCCTCTGATTTGGCTCATATCAACAAGTGGGTAGCCTACCTCTTCTTCCATCATGCCAGAAATGCTAAGCCGGACAAGGTTGTAGATAGCAGAGATAAACCCTTGAACCTCCTGAGTATGCCCAGTGCCAACATGGTCGATGACCTTATTGAAGATGCAGGGGCTCCAGATTATACTCTTGATGAGGAGATAGGGGGTTATCCTGTAGGCAGAAAAGCCTTCAGTTATATGAGGCATTGTCTCAAACCTCTGTCAAGGGAAGCTCAACTGGCTGGCTTCCTCTCTGTCTAGCTACGCCGATGGGTAGTGCCTGACATCGCGTCTGCGGATCATATACATCGCAACACCTTATGGCCCACAGTGCGTTTGGTGTTTGGAGCAAGATTGGGCCTGCTCCCTGCCATGGTGTGTAGATTACAAGTTGGCCTGAGGGCCATTACTGATGGGATGCTAGCTGATGATACGCAGCGTAAAGGATTTCCCCAAGTGGAATTACCATTCCTATACTTGATGGGATGGTTAATTCTTCACAACACCAGGGTGATGTCTTCCGGTCCTGCCAGTAGTTCGGGAAATAACTTTTTGTTGAACTACAAGAATTTCCTTTGGAACGTGGCGACCGTCATAGATTGCCGACGAGTATTAAATTTTGCCCACGGCTGTAAGCTCTTCTGTATCGTCCCCCCCGTACGTATCAATCAACAGTGGACGAAACTCAAGGATGAGGGCTATGGAAGGACCATTGTTTCTCCTGAAGCCTTCTACTGGTTGGTCTGCATTAGACCTTCCCATTTGCTATAAAGAAGGGAGGACCACTGCTACCTGGAGCCTTATTTGCCCAGTCGGTTCACCAGGCAATTTAGGTATGACCAATTGCATGTAGGGAATCCCATCACCAGTTTCAAGTCCAAAGGTGGACTTATTGATGGAGCCAAAGGATGGCGGTATTTTATCACGGGCTGTACTGGTGCAACTTTTATTATGCCAGGGACTTCTCTCTCCATGGAGTTGCGCATTCTGCACTCGTACGCACAGTTCTATGCGTCCATCAATACCTTCCATCGCAATTTTGATGTGCGTGGAAGTTTCTGGATGCCCTCCCATAGGTCCACTGCGAGGGAGGAGGTTCCGTCTGTTTCCTCGAATGAAGATGAAGACACCGTCGGGGCAGACGAGTTCTTGTTGATAATACTGAGAGGCGTAATAGCTCCGCCAGCAGAGCCTCTCGTTATCCCCCAGAAATAGAAGGCTTCCACTCTGAAAGAGCCTTCCCCCCGCAAGAAGAAGACTACCCGAGGTCCGAAAAGGGCTTCCACCAGAAGGGCTTCTAGGAGCGAGCTTGTCGTTTCCCCTGTTGGGGATGATTCTTTGATCAGAGGTCCTTCGCCTTTTAGAGAGGGAACCTCCATAGTTCCGGTTGACAGTACCGGAGATTCTTTGCTCGAGACTGCTGCCGCTACTACCGCTACTGGTAGTGCTTCAAGGTCGCCTTCGAGGCCGAACCTATTAAGAATACCTTTATCCAGACAAATAATGGGAATAACCCCTCCTTTGTCTGTAAATATTTCCAACGAGATTCCACCCGATAAACCTCGAGTGGATCTAGGTGAAGACTGGGAATACTACCCGCCAGTGTCAGTTGGTGCACCTTCTTCTCCAAGTATGACAACTTGTCTAGCATCATTAAGAGATGATTTAGCTATACAGGTTGCAGACGCAACATATATGCCATCGGCCATGGGTAAATGTTGTCTTCACGTTTTCTTCATGAAAATTAACATCAAATTGATATTAACTTTCTCTTGTCTTCTTTTCAGGTGAAGACATCTCTGGGGAGGGCAAAATTGATGCAACTTCTAATTTTGTTGCGGACCCATTAAATGAAATGGTGGTGATCGACGTCGAAGAAGAGTGTTTTGAAACTGCCAATCTCTCATCCGCAACATTCTCGGATGTCATCCCACCAGTGGGAGTTTAAATGACATCAGGGGAAGATGAACCCCCCATCTCGTTTGTGCCTCTTTCGTCGAGTATACCAGCTACTTCAACTGTTGTTGGTGTCTCTTCTTTTGTCGCGCCCTCTGTTGGAGCAACGACTGTGGTGACATCCTCTGCAGTCATTCATAGAGGAAGATTTATTGGTATTGCAGCCACTCCCAGCGTACATCCGATCTATGCCACGCTAGTTGAGCAATAAACTAGCATATTCTATCTCACTTTGAAGGAGTTAATATCCATGGTGCTGGAGAAGAACCTAAGCTTTGGTACTCTGCAAACGTCCTCTCAGCTTACAATAGCGCCGATTAGAAATTTTAATAACGCTGAAAGAGCTGCGCTAGAGCAAATAGTTAATGATTTAGAATAACCCATTAATGAATATTTGCAACTTTCTCGAGGCAACATCGACGATATGGTTCAGGCTGAGTACGACTCCTTGACTGCGAAACTTGCTGAGCAAATGGAAACTCTAAATAAATCCATCCAGGAACAACAACAGGAGATGGATAAAGAGTGGGATGTCTTGGTGGATTTTATTCCTCAGCTAACTAAGTACCAGGTCAAATATGAGGGAGATGAAGCAAGGGTTCGAGATTTGGAAGCTGAACTCGCTCAAGCCAGGGAGAGGCTTCTCAAGACATCGGCAGCTCGTGATGTATTTAAGGGCCAAGTGGAGATAGCTCAGCAGAACTTGACGCGTGTGGTATCATCCATGTCAGTTTTGTTGATGCTCGGTCTGAGCTATCTCGCTTGAGTGATGACGAGGCATGACTGGAACATGCTCGCAGCACTATCTTGAACTCCAGGAATGATATGATGGCTGCTTTCGTGTGATAGATTAGGGATTTAACTGCTCCTCCCTAATGATGTATTTTTTTGCTTCCTCTGTAATTTTGCTATTCCCAGAGATAATGAAGATATTTTTTCTGATTTTGTGGACCTATCATTTTTGAAAAAAAATGATAGGCAAAGATGAAAGTGATATCAGAGGTAATATGGACGTGATATACTTTCGGTAAGCTTCAGCTGGATATATCTATTCAGAGGTTATATGGACATGATAGAATATGCTCCAACTAAATTTGTATAAAAAATACTACCAGAGGTAATATGGACGTGATAGGTTTTGATGTTTCAAATTAGTCAAACATATCTATTCAGAGGTCATAATAACATGATAGAATATGATCAAACCAATCTTTATATGTAGTATCATCAGAATGAATTCTTCATCATACTCCTTTGAGCAAAGGAGATTAGGCATAGAACTTCTTCAGAAATTTGCCGTTGATAGGAGCCATTATTAAATCTCCATTAGGCTTGGCTAATCTGTAGGCGCCATTTGAGAACGTTGTTTTAATCACATAAGGACCTTCCCATTTAGGCTAGAATTTGCCCTTACTTTTGTGTGTAATGATCATTGGCCTCTTCACAGCTAGAACTAGCTCGCCAACTTTGAATACACTCTCCTTCACTTTTCGATTAAAAGCTCTAGAAATGCATGCCTGGTAGAACGCAATGCGCTGCTGAGCTTGAAGGCGTTTCTCGTCTAATCCTTCTAGCTCTTGAAGCCTTAAGTGATCATTATTTTCCTGTGTCAACTCATTAGCCACGGCTATTCTGAGTGATGGAATTTGGATTTTAATAGGGAGAACAGCTTCACATCCATAAACTAATAAAAATAGGGTACAACCTGTTGGTGTTCGTACCGTTGTGCAATATGCCCAGAGACATTCCCCCAGCTTCTCATTCCAATCTTTTTTGTTCAAAGAAACAAACTTTTTTAAGAGTTTGATGATGGTTTTGGTGAAGGCTTCCGCCAAACCATTAGCAGCAGGATTATAAGCCGTCAAGGCCATATTCTGTATCCGATTCTTATCACAAAATCGATGAAATGCTTGGATGATGAATTGAGGCCCGTTATCATGAATTATCCTCCGGGGTATCCCAAAGCGATAAATTACATGATGCTTGATAAAGCTGATCACGTTGGATGTCTTCACCTCAGCAAGAGGGAGCGCCTCCGCCCATTTAGAGAAATAATCTATAATAGCCAATATGAACCGATGTTCTCTAAAAGAAGATGGGTGAATAGGACCAATGATATTCATACCCCACGCTTCAAAAGGCCATGATGCAATCGTAGGATGTAAGTGCTCAGATGGCTGATGTATAAAATCCGAATGAACTTGACAGGCTTTGCATTGTCTTGCATATTTTACGACATCTGCAATCATGGTAGGCCAGTAGTAGCCCATCCTCCTGATACGATTCTGTAACTTAGGACCGGGTTGATGTGCTCCACACACACCGTCATGAGCTTCTCGGATAACCCGTTTTGCATCATCGTCAGAGAGATATCGTAATAGCAGTCCATCGTATGTTCGACGATATAGACATTGTGAAGATGCATCAAAATAGAAGCGTAATAATCATCTTTTGATGGATATTGTTTCTTTAGGATCCTTTGGTAAGATTTTATATGACATAAAGTCTATAAAGGGACTTTTCCAGTCTCTCTTAGGAGGAATCGTGTTTACAACATAGCTGCGTTCTATGTGAAAATCATTTTTCACACAGAATAAATCTCTGTTAAGAAGGATCACCGAATTCTGCCTTCTTATAGGAATAGCTAGATCTGTAGCTAGGCTGGCCAGGGCATCAGCTTCCAAATTTTGAGATCGAGACACGTGCTCTAGAAAGAATCCTCTGAAAGACATGGCTATCTCGATCGTTGCTTGGGGATAGGGAATGAGGTCTGGATTATGGACTTCATATATTCCTCTGACCTGATTGATGTTCAGCTGAGAATCACCAAAAGCTTCCAGGTATTCAACATTCAATTCTTTAGCGACTTGAAGCCCGATTAGTAGGGCGTTATAGTCTGCCACATTATTAGACCAGGGTTCGCTAAGAGAATATTCTCGATAGATGATGAGTTTATTAGGAGTCACCAGGACAATTCTTACTTCTGAAATCACGTTTCCCCTGGGACCAGTCCTGGAGGCACCATCGAAGAATAGCTACCATGTATCACCTTCTATTACGGAATTATATTCTGCAACTTCGTCGAGAATATTCTCGTATAGTTTAGAGGTTTCTGGAATTGGATGAACAGCTAAGAAATCAGCCAAGACTTGACCTTTGATAGACTTCTGAGGGACATACACCATATCATACAGTGTTAATAGCATCGCCCAAGTCGCGAGTCGGGAATTAAGAACACTTGGCTTGTTCATCAATACTCGAAGAGGATTAATTCTGGAGATGATATGAATAGTTTGGCCCATGACGTAATGTCGCGTCTTCTGAATGGCGAACATTAGGGCCAAGCATTCTTTTTCCACCGAATTGTACCGGTGTTCAGCTCCGACCATTATCCTGCTTAAATAGTAGATAGCTTATTCATGACCCTTATTGTTCTTCTGTGCGAGGAGAGCTCCTAAAGAATGATCCATTGCTCGAACATACAGCAAAAATGGTCTTCCTATGACGGGAGGTACTAGAACTGGAGGATTAGTGAGATAGCGTTTGATATCATTAAACGCTTGCTGACAGGCTTCGTCCCATACGAATGACACATATTTCTTCATCAGGCGAGAAAAAGATTGACATCTCCCAAATAGGTTGGATATGAATCTCCTGATATAAGCCAGACGACCTTAAAATCCCCTGAGTTCTCTCAGATTACGGGGTGGTCGCATTTCTAAGATAGCCTTCACTTTATCAGGGTCCACTTGAATGCCTTTAGCGATAACGACAAATCCGAGGAATTTGCCACTGGATACACCAAGAAAGGACTTTGTAGGATTCATTTTGAGTTGATGTTGGCACATTAACTCGAATACTGTCTTCAAGTCTTGGATGTGATTATCCTTGAGGCAGCTTTTGACAGCAATATTGTCTACGTAACATTCCACTGTTTTGCGTAAGTGCTCATGGAATATGTTACTCATAGCTTGTTGATACGTAGCCCCGGCATTCTTTAGTCCAAAAGGCATAACCGTATAGCAATATACACCCAATGGTGTCCGAAAGGCAGTATGCTTCTCATCTTCAGGATTCATCTTAATCTGATTATATCCTGAGAATCCGTCCATGAAAGACATGCGTTCAAAACCATATGTATTATCGATCATGACGACTGTAATGGGAAGAGGGAACTCATTTTTAGGGCAGGCCGCATTCAGATCTCGGAAATCGATACAAACGCGCACTTTTCCACTTTTCTTCATGATCGGGACAACATTGGCGACCCAGTCAGGATATTGTTCTTCCTGGATGAACCCACAGGCTATTCGCTTCTTGATTTCAGCTTCAATGGCATCCATCATATCCGGACGGAATCGGTGTTGGTGTTGCTTCACAGGTTTCGAATTGGGCCGTATGTTGAGTTTATGGGTAGCCACTTTAGGATCAAGACCTAGCATATCTTCATAATTCCACTCAAAGATATCGATATATTCTTTTATCAGCTGGATTATTTCTTTCCTTTCATCTTCGAAAAGATTGTTACTGATAAATATCGGCTTTGGTGAAAATTCATCCCCAACATCGACTTGGATAACTTTATCTTTAATGGGTGGTTCTCTTTGCTCGAACCGGAGTTCCCATTGTGTATCCATTTGCTGAGCCCAGGATTCATCTTTAAATAGTTCAGATTCTTGTTCCTCTGTTTCAAGAGAATCTGTCAACACCATATTTACTGATAATACCTGTTCCAGTTCATCTTCTGAATCAGAGGAAGGCAAATCGTCTTAAAAAAAGGAAATTGTCTCCTCACTTGACTCAGAGTCATTGGAAGTTGCAAGATGTGTGGTATACTCTAACCCAAAATGAGTTCGTTGATAGTAGGGGTCACCATGCAATGACATTCGTCTGCCTTTCCCATAGTTGAGGCCTGGCTCCAACTTCAAGTCATATCCCATACTTTGTATAATCTTCAAAACTTGTGGGATATATCTGTGAACTTGCATTTTCCCAGCATCAGATTCGTGAGAATCTTCTTATACAATAGGTTTATTCCGCATGCGACCGAAGACTATTGGATGCTGATTGTTGCGCGTAGGTAGGACAATAAAGATAGAATATTCATGTGGTCCATATGTCATGATGACATTAGATGTTGACACCACTTCCCATATATACGGATGATAGGAGCCTTATAGCTTCCAAGAATTTTTGTGCTATAGGTTCTATATCATTATGGGGGGAGGATTCCTGATTTGGCAATTGAGCATCAGTATACTGGAAAAGATAATCTTTATTATCGTCAGAAACCATATTCCCGGTTTTATTTACATCAGTCGGCTGCTTGTTGCGCCTGAGGTTGATGACCAAAGGTGGAGGCTTCTAGTTCAAAGTGATCACTAGAGGGTCACTTCCTCCTTCCGATTTGGTTCTGATCAAGTGGATAGCCATGGGTTTCATGACCTTCGGACAGGTAGTCCACCCTTTCACTTGGATTGACAAAGGTTGCTCAGTAGATGGTTCTGTTGGCTCCCGGTAGGATTCCTCTTTCGTCTTGCCTGACACCTCCTTCATATAATCTTGGGTGTACAATATGACATCAGAATAGTAGGATTCAACTCCTTTGAAAGGATTAAGATCCGTAAACTCTGTTTTCACTGTCCCTTGGACATCTACATATATGAAGCATTGATGTAGAGTGGAAGGGACAATATTGTGATTATGGATCCAAGGTCTGCCCAACAGAATGTTGTAAGACACCTCTGAATCAATGACGTAGCATGTAGCCACTGATCTAAGGTCACCAATCTGGATCCTCAGACGAATCTTTCCCAACGGTTTGCTCTTTCTGGCATTAAAGTCCATGATTGTGGTGGTAGTGTAAGCCAGTTCGCTTGTAGGGATTCTCAACGGTCTTAACAGACTGTGAGGGATAATGCTGATCGACGATCCCGGATCTATATGAATCTGGTCTACCTCCATGGAGCCAACATATCTGGTGTAATAAAGAGGCCTGTCATGCTTGTTATGTTTCAACAACATGTCCTCTTGAGTGAAAGTGATATTAGGGACCACTTCGATCACACTATGGCATTGAGGACATGCCATAGGCTCTTTATCAGGGAACTTGAGCTGAGTCAATCATACATCCGCCTGTATTAACACTTCACTTAAGGCTTGACGAGTGTCTTTGGATAGCCTTAGGAGCTCAAAAATAGACAATCTGGCTGGTGTATTAGCCAACTGGGCTAAGATGTCGAAGTTATATGGTTTTTCTAAACCTTTGTTTTGAATATTCTTCAAAGGTTTATCAAAACGAACTTCTTTTTGCTTACCCTTGTCCACCGAAGTTGGTCTAGAAGGACCTACCTCTGGTATAACAGGTTCCGGCTCTAGAGGTTTGGCAGCTGAAGTGTCTGCCGTTGGTTCTTCCTGGTTTCCTTCATAGTCCTTGAGGTAGGCTTTACCTGACCGGGTCCCGGTTGCTAAAGCCTTTTCTTCTTATGTCGGGGGTATTGCAACCATATGGCATGGTTTGCATCTTGAGTTCTTTTTAGACTTAGCTTTAGCAGCTTGAGTCTATTTCTCAATTTCTGACACCAGATCTGGATGAACCCACATAATCTCACCACGCTTTGTAGTTAGGGGTACCAGGTCATGATTTTGACCCCTGGTTGGCGGGAGATTAACAATGTTCATTATCGCCCTTGGAATAGGTACTTCACCATCCAGGATTTCTTGAGGGGGCAGATTGCCAAACTGGTGCGAGATCATGTTGGCAGTGACCGTCTTCTCGCTATTACGCAGAGTGATGGCCTTGGCGTCGATCAGCTCCTGGATTTTCCTTTTTAGTACATAACATACTTTGTGGGGTGATGTATGTATCTGTGGAAAATACAGTACTTAGGGTTATTGGTACTGCCGACTCTATTTGGTCGCTTTACCTCAGGGAGAGTAAGCTTGCCACTTTTGACTAGACAATCGAATATGCTCAGAATATCATCGTCGTCAAAAGAATACTCTTCTTTAGGCCTGGAAGTCCTAGGATTTTTCTGCGTAGTCACCGGAGTGTGTTGCCTAGATGTATTGATTGCCAGAGCTTCCTTCTCTTTGGAATTACGAGCATGATCGTTATTGGAAGATGACCGCTTCCTCTATCAGAGATAGAGATCATGATTCCATTGTCATGCGCCTTTCGACTGTTATCAGTGGGAGAAGGTTCTTCATGCAAATCATGGAATTGATATGGTCCCGTGAACACTAAGATCAGTAGGAGAAGGTTCTTCCTGCAAATGTCCACCAAGGCAGAATCCAAAACTCCGGGAGGCATCTGCAAAGTAGCCTGACAAAAATGCTCGATGAAAGTACGAACGCTCTCCTTCTCTTTCTGCTTTACTTCGATAAGTGATGACATAGACATGTCCATCCCTCCTTCGTAGAATCGGGCAAAGAACAGAGTCTTGAAATCTTTAAAGGAAGTAATGCAGTTATCCGCAAGACTACGGTACCACTGATTGGCCACTCCAGACAGACAGCCTTTAAACACTCGAGTGAGAAGGGCGTCATTCCCTTGCAACAATACCATCATCATGCTAAAGTAGTTCATGTACTAGCTCGGTGACGTCTTTCCCTCAAATAGAACCATAGCCTGTGGTTTGTATTTCGGGGGGAAAGGGATCTCGTCCCAGATAGCTGGGTATGGTTGATTGATTCCCAACTTCTTGAGCTGATCCTTATGCTTCAAGGCATCAAATTGGGCTTTCAATTCCCGAACTGCCTGAATCGGATCTTTAGCTGGGAGAGGGACCGCAGAGTGGTGAGAGATCGGTTGTATTGTAACTCCAACAGGAGGCAATACATTCTCCGAGTTAAGAAGTTGAGGAGCCACTGACTCTTGATTTAGAACAGGCTCCTGGTTTGCGTTGGATGGTGGTAGGTCCACCCCCACACGTATTTGAGTCCGAGGAACTGATGTTTGAGCTATTGCAGCTGCATGTTGAGTCACCATCATCTAACACATATTCTCCATCATTGAATGCATCTCTTTAAGTGATGCTTCCAATACAGCGATGGGTTGGTCAGTACTTCCCGATGGGGAAGCCTCTTCGTGTTCATCTCCAATGGCATAGACTCCCATTTCTCTGGATGCTATTAAAGAGTTAGTATAGATCTCTGTAGAGATTGAGTCTATACTTTCAGCATCCGATTTAGAAAACTGGCGACCCCCAGTGTCAGAATCAGAAGAATATGAAGCCGGTTGTCGTGACCTCGAATGGGTGTTTCGAAATACACCAGCTTCAATATTCTCAAGGAGTCTATCGAATCTCCTTTGGCTTGCAGTTCTAGAGGGATAACGTCTTGAATTTGACCTTCCTCTAGGAATGTGTGAAGCCATGTTCACTGATGCGAATGTCGGCTCTTCTTTCTGTAAAGACAAAGAGTAGTTCAACCGGTCAAAAACTAACCGTTTTACCTTAGAACAGCAGTAGTTAACTACAACTTTATGACTATTAAAACAATGCTCCCTAGGGGTATAATAGACATGTTAGAAGATCCCCTGTCTTTACGCTTCTGGATCAAGAAATCACGCAAATCAGGGGGATTAACAGAAGAAGAAGAAGAAGGCTTATTCTGCCTTTTTACATCAGTAGGAGCGCTGATATTGGGAACCATGACCCTCTTTCTGCCACAAGTATACAGCAGTTCACCCATGTGAGTGGTATATGATCCATCATCCGTCTGGGGAGTATATTTCCCCATGAAGCAGGTCTTCTTTACGCGGATGGGCTTATCCTGGCGTAATTTGGAGCTTTGTACAAATTTGCGTAAAATAGGAGTCCGTGTAATCTTCTCCTTTTGGTGGCGTACAACTCTGGAGGTCAGGATATTTGCCACCGTTTTCCCTTGATGTGATCCAAGGGTCCATCAGATACATTTTTACGCGCAAGGCGCGTTTGAATTTTCTGCGCGGGCACTGAGACCTTGTCAAAAATTTTGTCTGCCACGTCACAGACGGGAGACAAAGTTTTATGCGCGGGACGCGTTTTAAATTTCTGAAGCTGAGGCCTTATCAGAAATTTTGTCTGCCATGTCACGGACGGGAGACAAAATTTTACGCACGGGGCGCGTTGTGGACTTCTGGATTGGCACTAGGGCATTGCCAGAAGCTTTATCTACCACGTCACAAACGGGAGAAGGGTTTTTATGCACAAGGCGTAAAGGTCGCGATGTCACAACCTTGTTGATCGGAGAGAGAGAGTCCGTAGGAATGGTAGAGGATGTCCGGGGCATCCATACTTTACGCAATTTCCTGTTGTCTTGGACAGAGAGGGAATGAGAGCTACCCCCTGCACGAAGCATGCCTTCGTAAGCCGATTGGTCGAATTGGACGACCAAAGTCTTCTTCGTTGATCCTACGGATACAGCATCGTTTTGAGCAATGGCTTTCTCGTCAGATGTGAAAGTAGTCCCCAGCAGAGTCGCTATCTTGTGTTTGATAAAAAATGAAAGAAATTGAAACTAGGTTTATACGAAACCCTTTCTTTGTTTACAAACAAGAAAAAGAAGTACAATTAATCCTATACGAGGAAGTTAAGTACAAAAATTTGATTCTGGGGAAATATTGCTATAGGAGTCTGATCTGCGGTCGATCACTTTGTCCCTTGGACTACACGATGACGAAGAAGTGTTGTAGAAGAAGAAAAAAGAATCTTCAAAGACTGCATGAAAAGTTGAACTCTCGTTGCCAAAGCCCTCTATAGGTGCTTTCTTGACCTTGACCTCTGTCTGTGACTCCTGAATTCTCTCTACCTTGGATTCGACCTCTGTCTCCTGTGGTTGGAGGTCTCTATTTATAGAGTTTGGTCACAGTAACTGACAGTCGGTGTAGAAACTGAACAGCGGAGAGAGCTGCACCTTTTACGCGGTGGTTAAAATAACTGCTACCCACGTATGAATGATCTCCTGAATTGGCGTGTGACGCGTGTCCCATTATGAGGTAATGCGTATAATCGCTCATCGAAGATCACGGCATGCAAGCCACGTAGGTAACTGCCCCTCGCGTAGAGAAGATTGGCATAAAGGCCAAATAACTGTCTCGTAGGTGTAAAAGCCAGATAGTTATC
This sequence comes from Iris macrosiphon, assembly GCA_036927795.1. Classification (NCBI taxonomy): domain Eukaryota; kingdom Viridiplantae; phylum Streptophyta; class Magnoliopsida; order Asparagales; family Iridaceae; genus Iris; species Iris macrosiphon. The sequence continues at coordinate 100,434,593 of JAYESA010000007.1, read as the reverse complement.
TCGTTGACGTAAAAGCCAAGTAGCTGTCTTGTTGGCGTAAAAGCCAAGTAGCTGTCTTGTTGGCGTAGAAGCCGAGTTCTGCGTAAAACTTGATGCTACATAGGTAATAGGTAACCAGCACAAACTAGCCAATTATCCTTCTTTGACTGAGCTCTTGAGCGTATTCACGGCCAAATAGCCTTATTGCGTTCCTTGCAAATATAGCCTGAATTGGCGTATTTTGAGGAGATAGCATACAGCGTACTCCTAAAGTTGAAAATAGCCAGGTTGGCGTATTTCAAGGAGATAGCGTACGGCGTGCTCCTATAGTTAAAAATAGCCTGGTTGGCGTAATATGCAGGGATGGTGACGTGAGCATATTATAATTTTAGCTCTCCCAGTCATTAAAAGTAGAACCAAATCTCGAGCAATAAATACAGAGACGTGCCTCAAGTTCTGTTCGAAGAACAGCTTTTGATGTGGCGGTTGGTTTCGTCTCATCCTGAGCGTAAATCTCATCTCTGCCTGTGTAAAATAGGCAGTATATTCCTTGAATGCATAAACGACGTCTTATATCAAGGGTTATGTCACTAGACGACAGTCTGGGGCTTTGTGCAGAGTCATCATTACAGCCGTCCTCTCGATCGCCGTGCAGTACTCTTTGTCAGGAGTCAGGTTCACTGCTTCGTCTGACAGGTTCATTCGAGGAATACGAAGAGTTCCTTGTACAACTTCCTGCTGCATTAAAAGCAGACTGATTTTACGCCAAAGTGGCGATGTAGCAACCATTTTACGCCTAAGCATTCTGGAATACTGCATTACGTGGGTTGTTCTGGAGCTTTGTTTTACGCTGAATAACGTTAAAGCTCTGTTATATGACAATGGCTCTGAAGTCATGTTTTATGCCACCCAGTGCTGGAGCTCTGTTTTACGCAGGCTTCATGCATGTTAGGGATTTTTACGCCTACAACTCCCCAGTGTATTTCCCATGCTTCTACAATGACTAAGTTAGCTTTCCATTAAAGAATTGATATAATATTCTCTATTAGTTATAGAGGTGCTTTACTTAATTACTTAGATTCCATTCATGATAATTAGAGAGGAGCAAACTTGATATTTTGGCATAAAAAACCCTACTATAAGTGATAAGTTCTAATTAGGGTTCATACATTCATTTTATTTCACTTATTAGCCTCATTTTTTTCCAAAGCTTCTTATTCCCCAAGCAAACCTAATTTCTTACCAACCTCACTCAATTTACTTACAATTTTACTCATTATCATCATCATAAAAGCCTATAATATTGGAGGGAACAAGAAGATCCATTGAAAAGGAGCTTGCTAGGAGATCGTGTCCAAATCACTCATAATGTCGTCACTACCATATTTTCTAGGAAAGGGTATTTTAGTAATTTTATATTTAATTATATATTGTGCATGATAAATAATTATTTGTTGTATTATTTAATTGTTGTTAGATATTAGTTATTTATTTTGGACTTGTGTTAGTGGACATAATTAGTTTAGTTTAGACTCATGGACCAACATATATTAATTGTTAGATTTGAGCCCATTTAGAAAGCCCATTGATTAGGAGGATGATTAAAATTATTTAAACCATTAGACTAGAAGCTTCCCTCCGTAATTATTTCTTCATGAGAGGCCCCAAGGGGTATAATGGATATTACATAATGACTTGAGGAAGGGAAATGGGGGGTCGGCCTATTAAAGAGGGGGGAATTGGTTTCTCCCTCCTCTTTTCATTTGAAAACTAGATCTAGAATTTCTCTCATCCAAATTCCTTCGTTTCTACTTTATTTTCCTACCAAATTTTATCCCAATTTCTTCCCAAATCACCATTGGAGACTAGTGGAGCAAGGATCTACAAGGAGGAAGCAATAATCTACAAAGAGGAGCAAGGATCTACAAGTTGGAGGCCAGTTTTATCATATTTGGAGGTTGCATTGGTAATCCATCTCCCAATAGGTACAATTCATTTTTTCTCTCAATTTAGGTTCTACATCTGAGATTTAACCATGAGAAATTGTCACTACCACATTCCAGAATAGGGGTATTTTTGTCTTTTGATTTAATGTGATAATATATTGTGTGATATTTATATATTATTTATAGTGTTCCTAAAATTCATGAGTTGGCAAACTGGACCTAGAAACCCACTAGATGAACCCCTGACCGAATTATAGGATTATGGATTTAAATTAGTACTTTTTGGGATTAAATACTGGGTGTATAAATTATTATTATGATTTTATTTGATTGTTGTACCTTACCGTTGCTTCGATATTTGGAGCGCTACACTAGCTTTTGTCTTCTAACAAATTTTACACCATTGTCCTAGACGTGCCCGTATTCCATTCTGACCCTTGTGTAACTCATAAATATGCTTTCTTGTGCTTTATTTGAGTCGCACAATATTCGTTACGAACGTTTATTTTAATTCTAAATAATTCCAACTTTGTATCTTTGTGCATTCCAATCGAAATTGGAGACACAATCTTGACCCGTTTGTACAATCCAAATTATGACAATATTTTATTCTGAGTCTTCTATGTCCATGATACTTGTGTCCCACCTAATTTTAGTCCCATGTACTTCCAATTAATTTAAGAGCACCATTTACATCAATTTTAATTAAATTGGTGTAAGGATCCAACTTAACCCAAAACTAGATCCAACTCCAAACTAAACCCCCATTTACACCCTCAAGACTCATACTAAATACCATACACCCTTTTTATCCACTACATCACACCAAATATGCTATTTTCTCTCATTTAATCCAAATTCCTATTTTTGTGTTATTTTCTATTTGTTGGGGACTTTTATGCAAAAGTGTATTGAGGTGTCCACTTCCCATTGGATACAAAATATTAAGAAACACAATTTTTCTTCATTGACCGGTTATGTGAATTTTTCCCATAATTTTGGAGTGTGCAACACTCAACATCCTTCCCCCTCATCAAATCCTAGCCATCCATTTCAAACAATGCAATCCTAGCCCTTCAAATTTTTACATGTAGAATAAACCCAATCCCAAGGAGTGGTTGAATGGCCCAATTTCCTAGGCTAACATCAAACCCTATTTATCTACATATATATATAACTTTTTTCCTTATTTTTCATCACCACCACCAACATCAAAACTCAACCCTAAACTATTCATCATCACCATCACCCTCTTCCCTCCACCTGAACTCCGGTGATCATCCGTCGGATCCCCGCCCTACACCGCCGTCTCCTCCCCGACTTCTCCAACCCTGACAGCCCGACTTCCTCTCCTTCCTCCAGTGAACATGACCGCTGAGCCTTCATCACCGCACGTGACCCACTGAACATCACCGCCGACCCCGGCCTTCTCCACCCCGTCAATGTCGATCTCCCCCGCCTGAGCAGGACCTCTCCGCCCCATCCAGCGTCGACCCTGAGACATCCTTCTCCACTTTGCCTCGACCGCCACCACTCCTCTCATCACCACCATCGTCTCCCTTCTGTTCTCCATTCCGTCCCGCCAGAGCCGACGGCGAGCAGTCGACCTCCCTGACCCCCATTCACAGCGACTTCCACCGACGATAGCAGGCCTCTTCCCCGGCCATCCCGACCGACTGAACCCCGACTCCCTGACCGCCGAGCAGCGGCCACGACCGCCTTCGTCCCCAATTTCCCCCGACCGACTCACCTTATATCTCCCCCATATTCCCCCAGCCCGTCTGAATGCAGTACCCCTCATCTCACCCGCATGAGCACCAACTCCGACAGCCTTCGGCAGGCGCCATCATCATCACCATTATCATCATCATCACCATAATCATCATCATCGTCGTCATTGTCGACCCATCCCACCTTGCCGGAGATGACCTACAGCAGTCACCCTTGATCCCGTGCACGTGCACGCTAACGCGCATGTTTGACTTGCCATTATTCGTGATTGTGTATATGTGCAAGTGTGAATAACATTAGGGTTAGCATACTTCGTGATAGTTGGTTGATTTTGAGACCCTGTGTTGGTAAACCTAGAAACTAGTGTGCGTATGCGTACGCGTATGTGTATAATAATTAAATTGGTATACACATACGCACACTAATATATATATATATATATATATATATATATATATATATATATATATATATATATATATTGTGTGTGAAAATTAAATGCTAATACAAGTTATGACTGTATATATATACACACTGTATGACCCTAGGTTAATTATGGATATCCCGTATTTACATTGACTATGTGACCCTGAGAATTTTGAGTTATTTGCCTTGTGTACACTGACGTACTGGCTAGACATGTGTTAGTGATTGACTGTCGGATTATGCACATCAATTAAGACATGACACCCGTGCAGTTAGACGTACGCTTGACCCTGCTAGTTGACCAGTATCCCCCCTAGCGCAGTCTCTGAGTTCAGTGTATTTATGATTGTGTGTATGCTAGTGTATCAACTGATGCAATATTATTATTAAATAATGTCTATAGGACTGTTGGATTATTCAGACAAGACCTCAGAAATAGGATATTGGTATTGCCAGCTGAGGACCATAGGCGAGTACATTCTCTGATAGTTTTTATTATGTTGATCATCTCTATGATTCTAGTTGTATAGTGTACATAATTCTGACACTATGGATACACGAGTTGGCATCATCGAGACCTGTCACGAGGAGTCGTGATTGGGATCCATCGTGCTAGCTGGGGACAGGGAAATATTAGTAGATTATGTGATCATACCCAACTCTACATGAATCATAGCTCACCCATACCTCACGTCGGTGCAGCCTGACCATTACATGCCTTATAGCCTATTATGTATGATTAGCCTGACTATTGCTTTAATCATAGCTATCTGAATGGTTAGCCTGACCTTACATGAATCATAGCTAATCATACATAGCAAGCCTGATCAGTCCCAAGCCGATCACATGATATGCTGATGTTTCACACACTTAGCTAGTTAGTCTATACATGTATTTCTAGTTATTGATCTAGCATTTCCTTATATTCTAGTTATTGTTCTAGCATTCATTTATATTCTAGTTCATTATTCTAGCATGCACTTGTATTTCTGTTCATTGCTAGTTATACCATGGATGATGATATGTGCTCCTGTATTTCTATTTCCAGTATTTTATTATCTCTAGTATTTCTTATTGCAAGTATTTATATCCATTTTATATTTCTTTATACTGTATTATAGTTTTTGTTAATATACATGGAATTGCTGTTAGTGCTTGTACTTCGTTCCATCCTGACTGAAAATATTTTTCCAGACTGCGACTTAGAGGACTTATTTTTGGCATACTTGGAGATTTAGATGTTATTGATTGCAGGTTAGACTATTTTTGTTGTTTAGACTTGTGTTGTATTTCGTTTATTTTCTTCGATATCTTATCGTGCTTTAGTTTCTGTGATTGAGTATTTCTATATTATATTATGATATCTGTGTCTCCTTATAGAGTTAGATATTCATGTGAGATTGATTAGCTAGTACTGTGACCTAGACAGCGTTATACCACCGATGCTGGGGCGTAGGCTGGACGTACCCATGTACTCGTGCCCAAATTTTGGGTGCTGGTCGTGACACATTTTTAGTGGTGGCCCATGTAGGTCAGGCTTCACAAGTAGTGCGATATCGTGGTAGTGCGTCGTCTTAGTTGTACTATTGCGTGCCTGCGTTAGGATATAGGACATAGGATACTAGGATGAGAGAGGATACTCATTCAAAAAATTTGACATATTCCTGGGATGACCCTTGAGAATCTTATTATAATTTCTAATTTAAATATTTTTCCCTTGTTCCCGTCCGCTCTCGCTTGTTGTTATTGAATTTGATTCTTGTTGATCAGTTGTTAAATTTAATTCTTGGTGTCGTTGTTGATTTTGATTTCTAATCGAGATAAATTTTTATGCACTAAAATTTATGGTATCATCTGATGACATATGTTGATGAGGACAGTGAGAAAGGTAAAACGTCTACTTTGGTTATGGAGCCTAGAGTTTATCGCAGCCACATTAGCTGTCGTGGCAAAAATATAGGAACCTGACCTTGGATGTACATATCTTAGTTATGAAATTTAGAGTTTCTCGCAGCCATACCGGTTGGCGTGGCGAGAATTCTAGATAACGTGATTATAGAGTTGCATACCTTAGTTATGGAACCTATCGTTTATCGCAGCTATACTTACTGGCGTGGCGAGGATTTTGAGTGTCATAATTTTGGACAGACTTGTATGATTATTAGACTGTAACTTAAATTGGTTCTTAAAGTGTCATCTTAATACTTATCTACTTCTGTTATTATAGGACTTTGTTCCATTATTCTTTTTTGCTAGCAGTAGAGATACCTTCATTCCTTAGTCTAGTTCCTTCTTGATCTTCTTTCCATTAGGGTTCCTTGTTAGTGTGATAATTGGTGACTTACAATTAGGTCTGTGTCTTGAGTATTAGTGTTGACTGTTGTGAGTGTGCCATAGTAGGAGAGTACCCATAAGTGTATAAGAGAGTGTGAAAGAATAAGAATATATTGTACTAAGTAGTAAGATTTGTGTTGCAGATAAAAGTAGAGCCTTAATATGAGTAGATATGAGTGTACCAGTATATGACTAGTGATAGGTATATTGCCTGATATTAAGGCAAGTGATGTGTTAGAAGCAATAGGTGAAAGAGTGTCTAAAAATTATGTATATGATGCATAGTGGATAATGAGTGTCAGTGTGAAAGTTCATGAAAGTGGAAGCATGAGTATTAAAAAATTCCAATAGTGTGCCATGGGTTGAGAAATATCAAGATTGGTCATGAAAGGTATGAAATGTATCACAGATTAGTGTATCAGCCTGTAAAAGGTTAAAGGAAGATACTTACACATCAATCGAGATATGTAACTATATGCCAGCCTTCAGAGTGAAGTCAAGTGATCATGAGTTCTAGTGAGTGTGATGAGGTAATCTAATGATGAAGCTAGTATTATTATACCAAGAGTGCTAGTGTTTCTATATCAAGGATTAGTTGAGATATATGCTAATAGCAGTAAGTACCTCGTGTGAAAATATTAGATTGGTGTATCAGTTAATAATGATAAAATATTATTGGGAGTAATAATGCAAGTAATCCAGGTAGTACAAATTTTAGTACACAGTTGAGGGTTGTAGACAATTGGTGTATTTATGTGTATCTTGTGTGTTAGAGACTGTGAGTATATATATGTATACTTAGATAGATGTGGATTTAAATTTATAATTTGAATATTGAAAATAAATTTTAATTTTTAAGAATTTTTGAGGAGTTGAGATTTTATGTTATTAAAAATTTTTAGGATTCAAATTTAATTCAATTCAATAAACATAGTCAAAGCTATAAAGATTTTTGGAAGTGATTAAAAATTTTATTTTAATATTTGAATATTTGACTTTTGAGGAAAGTATATGCATTTTATTTTAAATTGTTCGAGAAATTAAATTTTGAGGGTTTTATTTTGAGGATAAAATTTTATGGTAGGTATAAAATATATAACAGTATATGAGTGGATGAAGTGCATGTGTAAGGATCTATTGGCTTGAGCATGTCTGAGATGGCACTACAAACTGACTTGGGTGTCCATCTAGAGTCGTATTAGAGGGAGTAGTACTTAGTGTGGTGTATTGCACTTGGTGTGCACTTTAGTAATAAGAACAACTAGTATAAACAGTTACAGTAGGTAAAAGAGCTAGCAGTGGTTGTAGTAGAAACAGTGGTACCTAAAGGGATAGAGGTATCAAATTTAGGATGCATCATTTGACCTATGGTTGTGTTAGAGGTTCTTGGTATCAGATTTTGGTATTAATAGACAGGTGTGTGCAATGTGGATGTATCTATGGATATCTTGTGGACTAGTGATTAGTTGATGTAGGTATCAGATTATAAGGATAGGAATTTGTGAGTGAATGTGCCAGAGTTAAGTGTATATTAGAGGATGAAGATGTCCAGGTGATTGTATTAGCAGGTTCTGTTCTGTTCTTTTCCTTCTGTTCCTTTTTTCTATTTTATTAATTGATTGATTCCTTAGTACCATAGTTTGTATCAATAATTTTCTTGTTAGAATGTAGTTAGTAGTACACCCTGACAGAGACTACAATACCATGACAAAAGAGACCATAACCGTGCATGTTTTCTCTAGATTGCATGTTTTATGACTATAGGTAAGATTTTCTTAGACCTTAATTGTTGGGGGTTTGACCGTAGTGAAGATTAATGAAGGGGTTATGACTTGACAAAGAGAGACAAGGTGCCTTAAATTTTGAGGATAAACATTAATTTAAATAAAGAGTTGAGAATTTAATATGGCAGAATTGACGATTTTGTTAAATCATTAATTTTATGAAGATTACGATATTATTAAATTTGTTATTAAATTTTAAGGAATTTAAGAAGATTACTATTATATTTATTTGATTGCAAGATATGTAATTAAAAAATTATATTTTGAATGTTGTATTTGAAGATTTTATAAGTATTATATTGTTTGAGTATTGTTTGGAAAAAGAAATTGAGAAATAAGATCACTAATGGATTAGTGTTTGAATTCAAATTTTTGGGTTTAGGATTTAAATTTGATTAATATGCATCGATTGGATTTAAATTAGAGGAGTAAGACGATTAATGGATTAGTGTTTAATTTCAAATTTTTGGGATAAGATTTTTAAATTTTATATATAGGCTTTGATTGGATTTAAAATTGAGGATTTGATATTAAATTCTTGTATTTAGTTACTAACTTAAAATTTTGGAGGAGATTGTGATAAGAATATAATTTAATTTTTAAATTTGATGATTTTCAGGAATATGATATTTATAAAATTTTGAAAATTTTATGGATTTACTTCATGATTATATGGTTGATGAATTTAAATTTTGATGGTAAAATAAAATAAAATAATAAATACAACTATTGAGGATCTTAAATTTTGAGGACAAAATTTTTCTAAAGAGGGTAGACTTGTCACTATCATATTCCAGAATATGGGTATTTTCATCTTTTCATTTAATGTGATAATATATTGCTTGATATTTATATATTATTTATAGTGTTCCTTAAATGCATGAGTTAGTGAACTGGACATAGAAACCCACTAGATGAACCCTTGACCGAATTATAGAGTTAGGGATTTTAATTAGTAATTTTTGGGATTAAATATTGGGTGTATAAATTATTATTGTGATTTTATTTGATTATTGTACCTTACCGTTGCTTCGATATTTGGAGCGCTACACTAGTTTTTGCCTTCCAACAAATTTTATACCATTGTCCTAGACATGCTTGTCTTCTATTCTGACCCTTGTGTAACTTATAAATATGCCCTCTTGTGCATCAATTTAGTCGCACAATATTTATTACGGACGTTTATTTTAATTCTAAATAAATCCAACTTTGTATTTTTGTGCGTTCCAATCGAAATTGGAGACACAATCTTGACCCATTTTTGTAACCCAAATTATGACAATATTCTATTCTGAGTCTTCTACGTCCATGATACTTGTGTCCCACCTAATTTTAGTCCCATGTACATCCAATTAATTTAAGAATACCATTTACATCAATTTTAATTAAATTGGTATAAGGACCCAACTTGACCCAAAACTAGATCCAACACCAAACCAAACCCCCATTTACACCCTCAAGACTCATACTAAACACCACACACCCTTTTTATCCACTATATCACACCAAACATGGTGTTTTCTCTTATTTAATCCAAATTCTTATTTTTGTGCAAATTTCTATTTGTTGGAGACTTTTATGCAAAAGTGCATTGAGGTGTCAACTTCCTATTGGACACAACACATGAAGAAACACCATTTTTCTTTATTGATCGGTCATGTGAATTTTTTCCATAATTATGAAGTGTGTAACACTCAACATCCTTCCCCCTCATCAAATCCTAGCCATCCATTTCAAATAATGCAATCCTAGCCCTTCAAATTTCTACATGTAGAATAAATCCAATCCCAAGGAGTGGTTGACCAGCCCAATTTCCTAGGCTAACAACAAACCCTATTTCTCTATATATATATATAACTTTTTCTCCTTATTTTTTATTACCCCCACCAACATCAAAACTCAACCCTGAACTATTCATCATCACCATCACCCTCTTCCCTCCACCTGAACTCCGGTGATCATCCGCGGGATCCCCGCCCTGCACTGCCGTCTCCTCCAACCTTGACATCCCGACTTTCTCTCCTTCCTCCGGTGAACACGACCGCTGAGCCTTCATCACCGTACATCACCGACTGAACATCACCGCCGACCCCGGCCTTCTCCACCCCGTCACTGTCGATCTCCCCCGCATGAGCAGGACCGCTCCTCCCGATCCAGCATTGACCCTGAGACATCCTCCTCCACTTCGCCTCGACTGCCACCACTCCTCCTATCACAACCATCGTGTCCCTTCTGTTCTCTATCCCGTCCCGCCGGAGCCGACGACGAGCAGTCGACCTCCCTGACCCCTGTTCACAGCGACTTCTACCGACGACAGCAGGCCTCTTCCCTGGCCATCTCCTCCGGCTATCCCGACCGATTGAACCCCGACTCCCTGACCGTCGAGAAGCGACCACGATCGCCTTCGTCCTCGATCTCCCCCGATCGACTCACCTTTTATCTCTCCTATCTTCCCCCAACCCTCCTAAACATAGCACCCCTCGTCTCACCCGCCTGAGCACTGATTTTGGCAGCCTTCGGTAGGCACCATCATCATCATCATCATTATCATTATCACCATCATCACCATCACCATACCATCATCATCACCATCATCATCATCACCATCATCACCATCATCATCGTCATCGTCGACCTGTCCTACCTCGCCGAAGATGACCTGCAGCAGTCACCCTCGATCCAGCGCACGTGCACGCTAATTCACAGGTTCGACTTGCCTTCATTCATGATTGTGTATATGTGCATATATGAATAACATTAGGGTTATCATACTTTATGATAGTTGGTTGATTTTGAGACCCTGTGTTGGTGAACCTATAAACTAGTGTGCTTATGCGTACGCATTTATGTATAATAATTAAATTGGTATATATATATGTATTGTATGGAAATTAAATGCTAATACTAGTTATGACTATATATATATATATACACTGTATGACCCTAGGTTAATTATGGATATCCCGTATTTATATTGACTATGTGACCCTAAGAATTGTGAGTTGTTTGCCTTGTGTACACTGACGTACTGGCGAGACATGTGTTAGTGATTGACTGTCTGATTATGCACATTAATTGAGACATGACACCCGTGCAGTTAGACGTACGCTTGACCCTGCTAGTTGGCCAGTGTCACCCCTAGCGTAATCTCTGAGTTCAGTATATTTATGATTGTGTGTATGCTAGTGTATCGACTGATGCAATATTATTATTAAATAATGTCTATAGGACTGTTGGATTATTCAGAAAAGACCTCAGAAATAGGATATTGGTATTGCCAGCAAAGGACCACAGGCGAGTACATTCTCTGACAATTTTTATTATATTGATCATCTCTATGATTCTAGTTGTATAGCGTACATGATTCTAATACTATGGATATACGAGTTGGCATCATCGAGACCTGTCACGAGGAGTCGTGATTGAGATCCATCGTACTAGTTGTGGATAAGAAAATATTAGTACATTATGTGATCAAACCCAACTCTACATGAATTATAGCTCACCCATACCTCACGTCGGTGCAGCCTGACTATTACATGCCTCATAGCCTGATATGTATGATTAGCCTGACTATTGCATGCATCATAGCTATCCGGATGGTTAGCCTGACCTTACATGAATCATAGCTAATCATACATAGCAAGCCTGATTAGTCCCAAGCCGATCACATGATATACTGATGTTTCACACACTTAGCTAGTTAGTCTATACATGTATTTCTAGTTATTGATCTGGCATTTCCTTATATTCTAGTTATTGTTCTAGCATTCACTTATATTCCAGTTCATTGTTCTAGCATGCACTTGTATTTCTGTTCATTGCTAGTTATACCATGGATGATGATATGTGCTCCAGTATTTCTATTTCCAGTATTACTATTTCCAGTATTTCATTATCTCTAGTATTTCTTATTACCAGTATTTATTTCCATCTTGTATTTCTTTACACTGTATTATAGTTTTTGTCAATATACATGGAACTGTTGTTAGTACTTGTACTTCGTTCCATCCTGACTGGAAATATTTTTCCAGACTGCGATTTAGAGGACTTATTTTCGGCATACTTGGAGATTTGGATGTTATTAATTGCAGGTTAGACTATTTTTGTTGTTTAGACTTGTGTTGTATTTTGTTTATTTTCTCCGATATCTTATCGTGCTTTAGTTTCTGTGATTGAGTATTTTCGTATTATATTATGATATTTGTGTCTTCTTATGGAGTTGGATATTCATGTGAGATTGATTAGCTAGTACTGTGACCTAGACAGCGTTCTACCGTCGATGCTGCGGCGTAGGTTGGACGTACCCACGTACTCGTGCCCAAATTCTGTGTGCTGATCGTGACACATTTTTAGTGGCGGCCTATGTAGGCCAGGCTTCGCAAGTAGTACGATATCGTGGTAGTGCGACGTCTTAATTTTACTACTGCGTGCCTGCGATAGGATATAGGACATAGGATACTAGGATGAGAGAGGATACTCAATCACAAATTTTTAAAAGATTCCTGGGATGACCCTTGAGATTCTTATTATAATTTCAAATTTAAATCTTTTTCCCTTGTTCCTGTCCGCTCTCGCTTGTTGTTATTGAATTTGATTCTTGTTGATTAGTTGTTAAATTTAATTCTTGGTATCGTTGTTGAGTTTGATTTCTTATCGAGATAAATTTTTATGGACTAAAATTTATGGTATCATCTGATGACATATGTTGATGAGGACAGTGAAAAAGGTAAAACGTCTACTTTGGTTATGGATCCTAGAGTTTATTGGTAGGAACCTGACCTTGGATGTACATATCTTAGTTATAAAATGTATAGTTTCTCGCAGCCATACCGGTTGGCGTGGCAAGGATTCTAGATGACGTAATTATAGAGTTGCATACCTTAGCTATGGAACCTATCGTTTATCGCAGCTATGCTTACTGGCGTGGCAAGGATTCTGAGTGTCATAATTTCGGACAGACGTGTATGATTATAAGACTGTATCTTAAATTGGTTCTTAAAGTGTCATCTTAATACTTATCTACTTCTGTTATTATAGGACTTTGTTCCATCATTCTTTTTTGCTAGCAGTAGAGATACCTTCAGTCCTTAGTTCAGTTCCTTCTTGAGATTCTTTCCATTAGGGTTCCTTGTTAGTGTAAAAATTGGTGACTTGCAATTAGGTCTGTGTCTTGAGTATCAGTATTGACTATTGTGAGTGTGACATAGTAGGAGAGTGCCCATAAGTATATAAGAGAGTGTGAGGGAATAAGAATACATTATGCTAAGTTGTAAGACTTGTGTTACAGATAAAAGTAGAGCCTTGATGTGAGTATATATGAGTATACCGGTATATGACTAGTGATAGGTATATTGCCTGATATTGAGACAAGTGATGTGTTGGAAGCAATAGGTAAAAGAGTGTCTAAAAATTGTGTGCAGGATGCACAATAGATGATGAGTGTCAGTGTAGAAGTTCTTGAGTATTAGAAAATTCCAATAGTGTGTTATGCGTTGAGAAATATCTAGATTGGTCATGGAATGTATGAAGTGTATCACAAATTAGTGTATCAGCCTGTAAAATATTAAAGGCAGATACTTATGTCACTACCACTTTTCCATATAAAGGCATTTGTGTAATTTAACTATTTTAAAATAATTATGTATTAAATTATTTGCTGAGTTTTATAACTATTATATATTGTTAATAATATTTAGTTTTAGGTCTAACCCTAGAAATCCATTAGGACAACCCTAATGAGTAAACCCTAGTTAGAAAACCCTATTCTAGCAAAACCCTAGAATTTAAAATTAGGGTGAACCCTCAAAACCCTAGACTGACTTAACCTGAGTCTATTAGGTTCTACATGAGAGGGCCAGGGGGTAACCTAAAAACTATGCTTGGAAACCCTAAAACTAGGTTATTATAAAAAGGAAGCCTCTTTCTAGGCTATTCTTCACGTAGAGAGAAAGGAAACCCTAGCCTCCACAAGAGAGACCAATTCCCCACCCCATTTTCGAAATTAAACCTAGGGCTTCCGATTTCTCCTCCTCCAAAGCAAGGAAAGCAAGGAACGTGGGTCAGGAAGCCTTGGAGAAGTAGAACCTCGTTGAAGAAACCATCTCTGCAGGTGAAAACCCTAATTTTCTTCATTTAAATTCTGTGTACAGATGATAATGGCCATTAGGAACCCCCAAATCTGGGTGTAGTTCGATTTTAGGGTTTTTGGATTAGGTTTTGGTGACCAACATAGTTTTTCCCAATTATTAAGAACCCTAACCCTAGATTTTGGGTAGGTAGACTGATTTCATCCCATCTGTGTAAGTTGAACCCGACTTTAGGGTTTGGATTAGAGGTATTTTGGGTTCTTATGCAAAAGACCATTTTCTGTACTTCTGGTGTTTGAGGAAATGTTCTTAGGGTTTGCCTATCCTCGTATTTTAGTTCCTGTATATACATATTGATATACTTATCTATATTTGTATGTAAATTACTTGTGTTCAGGTTTGTGCTGTGTGCACTGTGTTGGGGGATCGTCCTTGTGCATAGTCGGGTTTTAGATAACTGTACTGTGTATTTTGGGTTCTTGGTGCACTCGGGTCAGAGGAGGATTGTGGCTGTGCATTGGTTGTAAATAGATGTGTATTAGATTAGGGAGGCTACCTGGGTGTGTGTATAGATAGTGGTATTGTGTGTTACCTGTGTCCGTGTGCTGTGTCCCAGAATTGAGTGAGTTCATTGAGGAATTCTGGGTTAGGTATTTGTGTGGGTATCAACATATATGTGAGTATCCCAGTTTCAGTGCTTTGTGAGAGTGAACTTAACCCCTAGAGTAGCAGTGTGTGTTTGGAACTGTGTATGGGTGAGCAAAAATGTTATGTGTCCAGGTAGTTAGGTAGATAAGTTTTCCTGTGTGTTCAGTATTGATTTCAGCATGTGCAGTATCATGTATCAGTAAGCAAGGTGTTGTGTGTGGCAGTTTTGTGTGTGTGTAGATGAGGGAGAGTGCAGAGGGTAGTGTATCAGGAGTTAATTCTTGTGTGTGTACAGTGCCTGTAAGTGCAGAGATAAGTAGTATGTATTTGGGGCACGGGTAACAAAAAGGATGGGGAAGGAGCAGTAGATAGTAATATCAAGAATTAAGGGTGCTCGAGTTGTGGCTGTGTGTGTATCAGTCAGTTTAGTTGTGTGTGTGCCTTGTGGCATCGAGTTAGGGGATACTGTGTAAATTGGGTATCAGGGAAATAAACATGTGTTAGGGGTTAGGAGAGGTCAGTAGGTGTGTATCAGTATTTGCCCCAGTATCTAGTGTGTAGGTGAGGATTCCAGATTAGTGTGCTGTGTATTTGTGAGTTGGGTCAGAAGTTTATGTTTTCAGTATATGTGTATCAGCAGTTAGGAGGGGGGTTGGGCCAGGTCTGTGTGCAGAAATTGTACACTGTGTGTGTGTGTTTATGTATCAGTCTATATTAGAGTGTGGTTGTTGTATGTGGGTAATGGCTGTGCTTAGTTCACAGAGTGAGGTGCATTAGATTTCTGTGTATTGTGTAACTGTGTATCAGATTTAGGGGGGGGATGCCTGAGTTCTGTGCATTCAGTGTGTGTGTGTGTTTTAGAAACTGTGTGCATAGGAATATGTATCAGTATACATATTAAAGGGTGTAGGACAGAATGCCAGGCCTGCGTAAACTGAGGAAGTTCTCAGGGGGGGTCTAGGAAGTTAGGTATCAGTGACTGTGTGCAGTGAACAGGGGGTGTATCTAATGGGTATTAATGTGAGTAGAGGAAGGTATCAGGTATCTCAATGTGACTGTATGTGGGTGTGGGGTGGCAAATGAGTTTTAAATGTTAATGTGTGCTAGGCTAGTGTGTAGTGGGGATGTCAAGTTGGTGTTGAATATGGGTAAATGTCAAGGTATAAGATATGTTAAGGTATAAATTGGTTGGTGTCAGTTAAGGAATATGCTCAGTATATAAATGTAAGTTATTTACATACTGATAGCATATAGTATAAGAAATAGTAACTAGTTTCAGCAAGATACAATATACCACACTCTATGAGTTATATATAATGATAATACCTAGTATATTGAATATTAGCTAATATTAGTAAGTATAGAACATATAATATAGTGTATTTAGCTAGTATTAGTTAACAATAGCTAGTATGAACCTAGAAGTAAGGTATTAACTAGTTTTGACCAAAAACCTAGAGTTGACTTAGTAACACCTAGTTTAGACCTAGAAATGGCCTAACACCCCATCTCAAATTAGCTAATCACTTGTATTATTTCAAACACCATTTTTAACTTTGATATCTTATATATAGGTCATTGTGATTTCACTTTGGACATCGATCCTCACATTCTGCTCAGGACCACAGGCGAGTACATTCTCTGACAGTTTTCATGGTTGATTACTTCTATAAATTATAGTGTATTTCATACTTGATTCCGACACTATGGATACACGGGTTAGCACCCTAGATCCCCATCACGAGGAGTCGTGGTTGGAATCCATCGTGCTAGCTGGGGGATGGGGAACTATTAGTAGATTATGTGATCATATCCAAACATTTATATGCACCATAGCTCACCCCACTTCTCACGTCGGGTGCGGCCTGACCACTTATATGCTCCATAGCTGTTATATATGATTAGCCTGACCATTATATGCACCATAGCTAACCATGCGGTTAGCCTGACCTAAAAGAATCATAGCTAATCATATATAACCAGCCTGATCCAGTCCCAAGCCGATCACATAATAAACTGATATTTCAATCACTTAGCTAGATGTTTTATCTTTATTCAGATTACTGTTCTAGCAGTCACTATTTATTGCTCATTGCTAGATGCTTATTGTCTATTTCATTTCTTCAGTACTTCACATGTTCAGCTTTTATTTCCATCTTGTATCTCTTACACTGTTTATAGATTTTGTCAATTTAATGAAACTGCTGTTAGTGTTTGTGCTTCGCTCCAATCCTGACTGGATAACAACATTTTCAGAGGACCTGGAGGACTTTTGCCCTACTCATTACGGTCCAGGAATAGAGGAGGATTTTACCCCAGAAATCCCAGAGGAGGTGCCTATCCTAGAGGAGAACTTGCCTGCCCATGTTTAGATTATTTTTCTGCATTTTTATTTTAGACTGAGACTGAGACTGAGATGTATTTATTTTTATTTGTGACTTTGTGAGGTCATCTAGACCCAGGTTTTGAATTAAACTTCTTGTAGTTGGTTTAATAGAACTCTTTTCAATTCTATCGTGCCATTATTCTTATAGCTGTGATTGAGTATATTATAGACTTGTGATTTATTTATCATTGTCCTCCGTACGGAGTTGAGACTTTTGACAGGATATACTATATTTGTGACCTAGACAGCGTTCTACCGCCGATGCTGCGGCGTAGGCTGGACGTACCCACGACTCATGCCCAAATTTTGGGTGCGGGTCGTGACACGTTTTATTGGTGGCCCATGCAGGTCGAGTCATAGTCTTAGACTGTTTTAGGAAATAGGAATTAGGCCAAGAATATGCTCAATCACAATTAGGGAATTCTGATTCTTATGATACTATTCTTAATGATTAATTCCTTTAGAAATTTTTCTGTCCTTCCTCGATATCATACCTATTGCCTTAATTGAATCTTTCGGTCTGTCTTCAGGATGCCGCCAAGAAGATCCCAGAGACTCGGAGCAGCAGATACAGAGAGGTCTGCCACCTCTCGCGCTGCCGGACAGACATCAGCAGCACCTCCTACATCTCCAGGACAGGTGGGAGTGTCTGCAGCATTCGGGGGTCCTCCACCACCAGTTCAGAGGGTCCCCACAGCTACGACGGCACAACCACCACCAGCTCAGCATCCAGGAGGTGTGCCCGTCGATGGGGCACAGATGTTCGCTTTAATACAGGGCATGGTCGATGCCCAGAGGACGTCGGCAGAGGCCCAGAGAGTGCAGGCTGAGGCACATCAGGCCCAGACAGAGATGATGAGGGTGAACATGGAGAATGCTCACCAAGTGGCTCTCCAGGCTATGGAGAGAGTCACTCAGCAGCAGCAACATCCTGGTCAGCAACAACAGAGGCCGGGCACCATTATGGACTTCAAGAGGATGATGCCTCGGGAGTTCAAGGGGACAGAAGGGATACTCTACGCCGATGATTGGCTAGAGGACATCGAGAGGAACTTGCGTTTGGCGCAGATTCCAGAGGCGCTCCAGATCGAGGCCGCTGGCAGCCAGATGTTCGACATTGCCTTGACGTGGTTTCGCACGGAGCCGAGACTCTTGCGCGGGGGACTCACTTGGGAAGCTTTCAAGGAGCTCTTCAAAGAAAAGTTCTTTCCTGATGTCGCCCTGGGAGCTTTGGAGAGTCAGTTCCATGACTTAGCCCAGGGGAGCTCGTCCGTCGACGAGTATGCCGCGGAGTTTTCCCGCCTGAGCCGCTTTGCGCCATCGATGATTAGAGATCCGGGGGACAGGGCCCGGAAATTCAGAAAGGGGCTGACAAGAGAGATCAAGTCTCGCACGTCGGGACGTCGCACAGCTACCTATGAGGGCATATTGATGGATGCCCAAGTAGCCGAGGATGACTTGGACCTCAGGCCCAAGAGGGGACGCGATGTTACCGGAGGGGCAAACAGTAGTGCGGGAACAGGCAAGCGTCCACACTTTCAGCAGCAGCAGAGGCACTTTCAGCAACAGCACCAGGCACCAGCTCGAGGGCAGGTTCAGCAACAACAGCAGAGGCAGACTCAGCCCGCCATCCAGTGTGCGTACTGCGAGAAGATGGGACATACTAGAGATATCTGCAGGCATAGATTGGGCTCATGTTTGTCCTGCGGATCGACGACACATCAGCTGAGGGATTGCCCTACCATTCGGACTCGTCCAGGTCAGGGTGGAGCAGCCGCCCAGAGAGGACCAGGCAGGGTACCTACCGTACCAGGAGGCCAACAACAGAGGGGACCACTTCCACCGCAAAATCAGAAGTTCGCCCAGCATCAGCAGCAGAGAGGTGCACCCCAGGGGCGAGCATACGCCATGGCAGTCGAGGAGATCGAGCCAGCAGGAGACTTGATCACAGGTTCGGTTCTTCTCGATTGTATTCCTGCATTTACCTTATTCGACTCTGGCGCTTCCCATAGTTTTGTGTCTGTATCATATGCACTTCGACATCATTTAGACACAGAACCATTAGCTAGGACTTGCAAGATCATGACTGGTGGAGGTATTATCCTAGTCCGTGATCACTGCAAGGACCGGAGAGTGTCAGTAGGAGGCCGAGACTTGAGCGTGAGCTTACTCGTCATGCCACTTCTGGGGTACGATATTGTACTCGGAATGGACTGGTTGAGCAGGCATCATGCTACTATAGATTGTTATAGAGGCAGAGTATTATTCAGACCACCAGGAGAGCCGGAGTTTGAGGTCGTCAGAGCAGCAGCGGAACAGAGCAGGAGCACATTTTGCGGAGCCAGGGCGAAAGAAGAGGAGTTGCCACATCCTCTGATAGCGGAGTTCCTGGATGTATTTCCAGAAGAGTTGCCAGGCTTGCCGCCAGACAGAGATATTGAATTCTCTATAGACTTGGTTCCAGGAGCGGAGCCCATTTCACAACATGTCTATAGAGTTAACAACAACGAGCTGGCAGAACTGAAGAAGCAAGTCGAGGAGCTGCAGGACAAAGGCTTCATCAAATCCAGTTCTTCACCATGGGGAGCTCCGGTATTGTTCGTACCGAAGAAGGACGGCACGGTGCGCATGTGCATTGATTATAGAGCTTTGAACAATATCACTATCAAGAATAAGTACCCGCTGCCGAGGATAGATGATCTTTTCGACCAGTTGAGCGGGGCGAGGGTGTTTTCAAAGATTGATTTGAGGTCAGGTTATCACCAGGTGAAGGTGAAGAAAGAAGACACGCCGAAGACAGCTTTTCGGACCAGATACGGCCAGTTTGAGTTCATGGTGATGCCATTTGGTTTAACCAATGCGCCGGCAGTATTCATGAACTTGATGAACAAGGTGTTCCACCAGTACCTTGATAAGTTCGTAGTGGTGTTCATCGACGATATTCTTGTGTACTCTAAGACACCGGAGAAGCACGAAGAGCACCTGAGATTGGTCTTAGAGACTCTCAGGAGGGAGAAGCTATACGGGAAACTCTCTAAGTGTGAATTCTTCCTTGACAAGGTCGAATTTCTTGGGCATGTGGTATCGGGTGACGGAATCTCGGTAAACCCAAAGAAGATCGAGGCAGTGGAGTCATGGGCTACCCCCAGTTCGGTAGCTGAGATCAGGAGTTTCCTCGGGCTTGCAGGATATTACAGGAGGTTTGTACAAGACTTCTCCAAGATTGCAGCGCCAATGACCAGACTGACTAGGAAGGATGTGGATTTTGTGTGGACGGAGGAGTGCCAGGCTGCATTTGATGAGCTGAAGAAGAGGTTGACGACAGCCCCAATTTTGACGTTGCCATCAGGGTCAGGCGGTTTCACCATCTACAGTGATGCTTCAGGGAAGGGTCTGGGATGTGTTCTTCAGCAGCACGGGAAGGTAATTGCCTATGCTTCCAGGCAGTTACGCCCTCATGAAAAGAACTATCCCACCCACGACTTAGAGTTGGCAGCAGTTATCTTCGCTCTAAAGCTGTGGAAACATTACCTGTACGGAGAGCGTGTGGAAATCTTCACAGACCACAAGAGCTTGAAGTACGTGTTCACACAGAAGGAGCTGAACATGAGACAGAGGAGGTGGTTAGAGTTGATGAAGGACTTTGACATCTCATTGCAGTACCATCCAGGGAAGGCCAACGTAGTCGTCGATGCCTTGAGCAGGTATCCGATGGCTATGTACTTGACGACAGATAGACATTTATTGGCTGATTTGGAGAGCTTGGAGATTGAAGTGTTAGTTCCCGGTGCTGAGATTCAGATGTGGGGATTACAGATACAGTCCGAACTGATGGACAGGATCAGAGCTGCGCAGTACGATGATGAGACTCTGAGGAGTATCAGAGCACAGGTTCAGATGGGATTGTCGGACGACTTCACTATCGCAGATGATGGTTCTCTACGGTACGGCACGAGGATATGTGTGCCTAGCGGGGAGCTGCGCGAGGAGGTTTTACAGGAGGCACACCGCTCTCAGTACTCGATGCATCCCGGTGCCAACAAGATGTATCGAGACTTGAGGGAGCACGTATGGTGGTATGGAATGAAGCGCGAGGTAGCACGCTTCGTATCTCGGTGTCTAGTGTGCCAGCAGGTAAAGGCAGACCGGCAGAGGCCAGGAGGTTTGCTTCAACCTTTACCGATTCCAGAATGGAAATGGGAGCACGTGACCATGGATTTTGTTTCAGGACTTCCACGTTCTCCAGGAGGGAAGGACGCGATTTGGGTCATCGTGGACAGGTTGACCAAATCAGCCCATTTCTTACCTTTCAAAGTGGGCACGTCGACAGAGAGGCTAGCAGAGATGTACGTGCGACAGGTTGTTAGACTTCATGGAGTTCCTGTGAGCATCGTCTCGGATCAGGATAGTCGTTTCACTTCCCACTTCTGGAGGAGTCTGCAGGCTAGCTTGGGCACCCAGCTCAAGTTCAGTACCGCATATCACCCCCAGACAGACGGGCAGTCTGAGAGGACTATTCAGACTCTCGAGGAAATGCTACGCACTTGTGTGTTAGATCTCGGAGGTTCTTGGGAGGATCATCTGCACCTGGTAGAGTTTGCTTACAACAACAGCTACCAGGCCAGCATCGAGATGTCACCATTTGAGGCTCTTTATGGACGGAGGTGTCGTACACCGCTATCGTGGGACGACGTTGGGGAGAGAGCCTTGCTAGGACCAGAAATGGTCGTGGATGCAGCAGAAAAGGTGAAACTCATCAGAGACAGACTGCGAGTGGCGCAGGACAGACAGCGGCATTGGGCCGACAGCCACTGTAGACCCCTTGAGTTTCAGGTATAGATTGTTGTTTTCTGGTTGTGTTTGTTTGTTTGTTTAGACTGTGTGTTGAGACTGTTTTTGTGTTAAGTTGGCGATCTAGTGTTCCTACGGATTTCTTCGACGCGTGGAACGATTCGTTTTGGTAGAAGCGGGAAGCTTAGCCCACGCTACATCGGACCCTTCGGTATTCTGGCGAGGGTAGGTGCAGTGGCGTATAGATTGGACTTGCCGCCTGCATTGGAGGGAGTGCATAATGTGTTCCACGTGTCGCAGCTGAGACGGTACGTGGCAGACCCTAGTCACGTACTTGATCACTCGGAGATTGAGGTTGGTCCGACGCTCAGCTACCCTGAGCAGCCCATGGAGATCTTGGATCGCAGAGAGAAGGTGTTGCGGAACCAAACCATCCCTTTGGTTCGTGTTGCATGGAGACATCACTCTCCAGGGGAGTCAACCTGGAAGAGAGAGGACGAAATGCGCGAGCAATACCCGTATCTCTTCTAGACTTGAGGTATATTCCTTTTCTGATTTCATTCTTGTTGTAGTTCAGTCCAATTTTGAGGACGAAATTTCTTTTAGGAGGGTAGACTTGTCACTACCACTTTTCGATATAAGGGCATTTGTGTAATTTAACTATTTTAAAATAATTATGTATTAAATTATTTGCTGAGTTTTATAACTATTATATATTGTTAATAATATTTAGTTTTAGGTCTAACCCTAGAAATCCATTAGGACAACCCTAATGAGTAAACCCTAGTTAGAAAACCCTATTCTAGCAAAACCCTAGAATTTAAAATTAGGGTGAACCCTCAAAACCCTAGACTGACTTAACCTGAGTCTATTAGGTTCTACATGAGAGGGCCAGGGGGTAACCTAAAAACTATGCTTGGAAACCCTAAAACTAGGTTATTATAAAAAGGAAGCCTCTTTCTAGGCTATTCTTCACGTAGAGAGAAAGGAAACCCTAGCCTCCACAAGAGAGACCAATTCCCCACCCCATTTTCGAAATTAAACCTAGGGCTTCCGATTTCTCCTCCAAAGCAAGGAAAGCAAGGAACGTGGGTCAGGAAGCCTTGGAGAAGTAGAACCTCGTTGAAGAAACCATCTCTGCAGGTGAAAACCCTAATTTTCTTCATTTAAATTCTGTGTACAGATGATAATGGCCATTAGGAACCCCCAAATCTGGGTGTAGTTCGATTTTAGGGTTTTTGGATTAGGTTTTGGTGACCAACATAGTTTTTCCCAATTATTAAGAACCCTAACCCTAGATTTTGGGTAGGTAGACTGATTTCATCCCATCTGTGTAAGTTGAACCCGACTTTAGGGTTTGGATTAGAGGTATTTTGGGTTCTTATGCAAAAGACCATTTTCTGTACTTCTGGTGTTTGAGGAAATGTTCTTAGGGTTTGCCTATCCTCGTATTTTAGTTCCTGTATATACATATTGATATACTTATCTATATTTGTATGTAAATTACTTGTGTTCAGGTTTGTGCTGTGTGCACTGTGTTGGGGGATCGTCCTTGTGCATAGTCGGGTTTTAGATAACTGTACTGTGTATTTTGGGTTCTTGGTGCACTCGGGTCAGAGGAGGATTGTGGCTGTGCATTGGTTGTAAATAGATGTGTATTAGATTAGGGAGGCTACCTGGGTGTGTGTATAGATAGTGGTATTGTGTGTTACCTGTGTCCGTGTGCTGTGTCCCAGAATTGAGTGAGTTCATTGAGGAATTCTGGGTTAGGTATTTGTGTGGGTATCAACATATATGTGAGTATCCCAGTTTCAGTGCTTTGTGAGAGTGAACTTAACCCCTAGAGTAGCAGTGTGTGTTTGAAACTGTGTATGGGTGAGCAAAAATGTTATGTGTCCAGGTAGTTAGGTAGATAAGTTTTCCTGTGTGTTCAGTATTGATTTCAGCATGTGCAGTATCATGTATCAGTAAGCAAGGTGTTGTGTGTGGCAGTTTTGTGTGTGTGTAGATGAGGGAGAGTGCAGAGGGTAGTGTATCAGGAGTTAATTCTTGTGTGTGTACAGTGCCTGTAAGTGCAGAGATAAGTAGTATGTATTTGGGGCACGGGTAACAAAAAGGATGGGGAAGGAGCAGTAGATAGTAATATCAAGAATTAAGGGTGCTCGAGTTGTGGCTGTGTGTGTATCAGTCAGTTTAGTTGTGTGTGTGCCTTGTGGCATCGAGTTAGGGGATACTGTGTAAATTGGGTATCAGGGAAATAAACATGTGTTAGGGGTTAGGAGAGGTCAGTAGGTGTGTATCAGTATTTGCCCCAGTATCTAGTGTGTAGGTGAGGATTCCAGATTAGTGTGCTGTGTATTTGTGAGTTGGGTCAGAAGTTTATGTTTTCAGTATATGTGTATCAGCAGTTAGGAGGGGGGTTGGGCCAGGTCTGTGTGCAGAAATTGTACACTGTGTGTGTGTGTTTATGTATCAGTCTATATTAGAGTGTGGTTGTTGTATGTGGGTAATGGCTGTGCTTAGTTCACAGAGTGAGGTGCATTAGATTTCTGTGTATTGTGTAACTGTGTATCAGATTTAGGGGGGGGATGCCTGAGTTCTGTGCATTCAGTGTGTGTGTGTTTTAGAAACTGTGTGCATAGGAATATGTATCAGTATACATATTAAAGGGTGTAGGACAGAATGCCAGGCCTGCGTAAACTGAGGAAGTTCTCAGGGGGGGTCTAGGAAGTTAGGTATCAGTGACTGTGTGCAGTGAACAGGGGGTGTATCTAATGGGTATTAATGTGAGTAGAGGAAGGTATCAGGTATCTCAATGTGACTGTATGTGGGTGTGGGGTGGCAAATGAGTTTTAAATGTTAATGTGTGCTAGGCTAGTGTGTAGTGGGGATGTCAAGTTGGTGTTGAATATGGGTAAATATCAAGGTATAAGATATGTTAAGGTATAAATTGGTTGGTGTCAGTTAAGGAATATGCTCAGTATATAAATGTAAGTTATT
Source organism: Iris macrosiphon (assembly GCA_036927795.1). Classification (NCBI taxonomy): domain Eukaryota; kingdom Viridiplantae; phylum Streptophyta; class Magnoliopsida; order Asparagales; family Iridaceae; genus Iris; species Iris macrosiphon. The sequence goes on along the minus strand of JAYESA010000007.1, from coordinate 100,409,479 downwards.
TACATACTGATAGCATATAGTATAAGAAATAGTAACTAGTTTCAGCAAGATACAATATACCACACTATATGAGTTATATATAATGATAATACCTAGTATATTGAATATTAGCTAATATTAGTAAGTATAGAACATATAATATAGTGTATTTAGCTAGTATTAGTTAACAATAGCTAGTATGAACCTAGAAGTAAGGTATTAACTAGTTTTGACCAAAAACCTAGAGTTGACTTAGTAACACCTAGTTTAGACCTAGAAATGGCCTAACACCCCATCTCAAATTAGCTAATCACTTGTATTATTTCAAACACCATTTTTAACTTTGATATCTTATATATAGGTCATTGTGATTTTACTTTGGACATCGATCCTCACATTCTGCTCAGGACCACAGGCGAGTACATTCTCTGACAGTTTTTATGGTTGATTACTTCTATAAATTATAGTGTATTTCATACTTGATTTCGACACTATGGATACACGGGTTAGCACCCTAGATCCCCATCACGAGGAGTCGTGGTTGGAATCCATCGTGCTAGCTGGGGGATGGGGAACTATTAGTAGATTATGTGATCATATCCAAACATTTATATGCACCATAGCTCACCCCACTTCTCACGTCGGGTGCGGCCTGACCACTTATATGCTCCATAGCTGTTATATATGATTAGCCTGACCATTATATGCACCATAGCTAACCATGCGGTTAGCCTGACCTAAAAGAATCATAGCTAATCATATATAACCAGCCTGATCCAGTCCCAAGCCGATCACATAATAAACTGATATTTCAATCACTTAGCTAGATGTTTTATCTTTATTCAGATTACTGTTCTAGCAGTCACTATTTATTGCTCATTGCTAGATGCTTATTGTCTATTTCATTTCTTCAGTACTTCACATGTTCAGCTTTTATTTCCATCTTGTATCTCTTACACTGTTTATAGATTTTGTCAATTTAATGAAACTGCTGTTAGTGTTTGTGCTTCGCTCCAATCCTGACTGGATAACAACATTTTCAGAGGACCTGGAGGACTTTTGCCCTACTCATTACGGTCCAGGAATAGAGGAGGATTTTACCCCAGAAATCCCAGAGGAGGTGCCTATCCTAGAGGAGAACTTGCCTGCCCATGTTTAGATTATTTTTCTGCATTTTTATTTTAGACTGAGACTGAGACTGAGATGTATTTATTTTTATTTGTGACTTTGTGAGGTCATCTAGACCCAGGTTTTGAATTGAACTTCTTGTGGTTGGTTTAATAGAACTCTTTTCAATTCTCATCATGCCATTATTCTTATAGCTGTGATTGAGTATATTATAGACTTGTGATTTATTTATCATTGTCCTCCGTACGGAGTTGAGACTTTTGACAGGATATACTATATTTGTGACCTAGACAGCGTTCTACCGCCGATGCTGCGGCGTAGGCTGGACGTACCCACAACTCATGCCCAAATTCCGGGTGCGGGTCGTGACAACTTATACATCAATCAAGATATGGAACCATATTCCTGCCTTGAGAGTAAAGGAAAACATGTGTATTATAGAAAGTGCAAGTGATCATGAGTTCTAGTGAGTGTGATGAGGTAATCTAATGATGAAGCTAGTATTATTATACCAAGAGTGCTAGTATTTCTATATCAAGGATTAGTTAAAAAATGTGCTGGTAACAGTAAGTACCTTGTATGATAAAATTAGATTGGTGTATCAGTTAATATGGATAGAAAATTATTGGGAGTAATAATGCAAGTAATCCGGACAGTACAAATTTTAGTACACAGTTGAGGGTTATAGACAATTGATGTATTTGTGTGTATCTTGTGTGTTAGAGACTATGAGTATATATATGTATACTTAGATAGATGTGGATTTAAATTTATAATTTAAAGATTGGAAATAAATTTTAATTTTAAAGAATTTTTGAGGAGTTGAGATTTTATGTTATTAAAATTTTTGAGGATTCAAATTCAATTCAATTCAGTAAACATAGTCAAAGCTATAAAGATTTTTGGAAGTGATTAAAAATTTTATTTCAATATTTGAATATTTGATTTTTGAGGAAAGTATATGCATTTTATTTTAAATTGTTCGAGAAGTTAAATTTTAAGGGTTTTATTTTTAGGATAAAATTTTATGGTATATAAGAAATGTATAACAGTATATAAGTGGATGAAGTGCATGTGTAAGGATCTGTTGGCTTAAGCATGTTTGAGATGGCACTTCAAAATGACTTGGGTATCCATCTAGAGTCGTATTAGAGGGAGTAGTACACTTGAGTGATAAGAACAACTAGTATAAACAGTTGCAGTAGGTAAGAGAGCTAGCAGTGATTGTAGTAGAAACAGTGGTACCTAAAGGGATAGAGGTATCAAACTTGGGATGCATCATTTGACCTATGGTTGTGTTAGAGGTTCTTGGTATCAGATTTTGGTATTAATAGACAGGTGTGTACAATATGGATATATCTATGGATATCTTGTGGACTAGTGATTAGTTGATGTGGGTATCAGTTTATAGGGATAGGAATTTGTGAGTGAATGTGCCAGAGTTAAGTGTATATTAGAGGATGAAGATATCCAGGTGATTGTGTTAGCAGGTTCTGGTCTGTTCTTTTCCTTCTGTTCTTTTTTTCGTCTATTTTATTGATTGATTGATTCCTTAGTACCGTAGCTTGTATCAATGATTTTCTTACTAGAATGTAGTTAGTAGTACACCCTGATAGAGACTACAATACCATGATAAAACAGACCATAACCGTGCATATTTTCTCTAGATTGCATGTTGTATGACTGTAGCTAGGATTTTTTTAGACCTTGATTGTTGGGGGTTTGACCGTAATGAAGATTAATGAAGAGGTTATGACTTGACAAAGAGAGACAAGGTGCCTTAAATTTTGAGAATAAACATTAATTTAAATAAAGAGTTGAGAATTTAATATGGCATAATTGACGATTTTGTTAAATCATTAATTTTATGAAGATTACGATATGATTGAATTTGTCATTAAATTTTGAGGAATTTAAGAAGATTATCATTATATTTATTTGATTGCAAGATATGAAATTAAAATTTTATATTTTGAATATTGTATTTAAAGATTTTATAAGTATTACATTGTTTGAGTATTGTGTGGAAAAAAAATCGAGGAATAAGATCACTAATAGATTAGTATTTGAATTCAAATTTTCGGGATGAGGATTTAAATTTTACAAATTTGCATCGATTGGATTTAAATTAGAGGAGTAAGATGATTAATGGATTAGTGTTTGAATTCAAATTTTTGGGATAAGATTTTTAAATTTTATATATAGGCTTTGATTGGATTTAAAATTGAGGACTGGATATTAAATTCTTATATTTAGTTAGTAACTTAAAATTTTATAGGAGATTGTGATAAGAATGGAATTTAATTTTTAAATTTGAATATTTTCAGGAATATGATATTTACAGAATTTTGAAAATTTTGTGAAATAACAATATGGATTTACTTCATGATTAAATGGTTGATGAATTTAAATTTTGATAGTAAATAAAATAAAATAAATAAATACAACTATTGAGGATCTTAAATTTCAAGGACAAAAATTTTCTAAGGAGGGTAGACTTGTCACTACCACATTTCAGAGTAGGGATATTTTTGTCTTTTTATTTAATGTGATAATACATTGCGTGATATTTATATATTATTTATAGTGTTCCTTAAATGCATGAGTTAGTGAACTGGACCTGGAAATCCACTAGATGAACCCCTGACCGAATTATAGGGTTATACATTTTAATTGGTAATTTTCGGGATTAAATATTGGGTTTATAAATTATTATTGTGATTTTATTTTATTGTTGTACCTTACCGTTGCTTCGATATTTGGGGCGCTACACTAGCTTTTGCCTTCCAACAAATTTTACACCATTGTCCTAGACGTGCCCGTCTTCCATTCTGACCCCTGTGTAACTCATAAATATGTCCTCTTGTGCTTTATTTTAGTCGCACAATATTCATTACGGACGTTTATTTTAATTTCAAATAAATCCAACTTTGTATCTTTGTGCGTTTCGATCAAAATTAGAGTCACAATCTTGACCCGTTTGTGTCCCACCTAATTTTAGTCCCATATACTTCCAATTAATTTAAGAATATCATTTCCATCAATTTTAATTAAATTAGTGTAAGGACCCAACTTGACCCAAAACTAGATCCAACACCAAACCAAACCCCTATTTACACCCTCAAGATTCATATTAAACACCATACACCCTTTTTATCTACTACATCACACCAAACATGGTGTTTTCTCTCATTTAATCCAAATCCCATTTTTTGTATTTTTTTATTTGTTGGGGACTTTTATGCAAAAGTGTATTGAGGTGTCCACCTTCCATTGGACACAACACATGAAGAAACACCATTTTTCTTCATTGATCGGTCATGTGAATTTTCCCCATGATTTTGGAGTGTGCACCATTCAACATCCTTCCCCCATCAAATCCTAGCCATCCATTTCAAACAATGCAATCCTAGCCCTTCAAATTTCTACATGTAGAATAAACCCAATCCCAAGGAGTGGTTGACCGGCCCAATTTCCTAGGATAATATAAAACCCTATTTCTCTACATATATATATATATAACTTTTTCTCCTTATTTTTTATCACCACCACCAACTTCAAAACTCAACCCTAAACTATTCATTATCACCATCACCCGCTTCCCTCCACCTGAACTCCGGGGATCCCCGCCCTACACCGTCGTCTCCTCCCCGACTCCTCCAACTCTGACAGCCTGACTTCCTCTCCTTCCTCTGGTGAACACGACACCCACTGAACATCACCGGCGACTCCGGCTTTCTCCACCCCGTCATTGTCGATCTCCCTCGCCTGAGCAGGACAGCTCAGCCCGATTCAACGTCGCCCTTGAGACATCCTCCTCCACTTTGCCTCGACCACCACCACTCCTTCCATCACCACTGTGTTTGATAATAAATGAAAGAAATAAGAAATGATGGGTTTTATATAAAAAAACCCGCTCTTTGGTTTACAAACAAGATTGTACAATTAATCCTATACGAGGATATCGAGTACAATTTATTTAATCTGGATAAATATTGCTATAGGAGTCTGATCTGCAGTCGATCACTTTGTCCCTTGGACCACACGATGATGAAGAAGTGCCATAGAAGACAGAAAGCAGCTTCGAAGATTTCTAGAGAGAGTGGACGCTCGATGCCAAAGTCGTCGATCACTACTCTTTGCCTGAGCTCTGGATTCTTCTCTCTCAAAGACTCTTTGACTCTCAGTTCCTTGACCTGTTTTCTTCGACCTTGGAATCTGTGACCAATTTTCCACTTTTCCATCTTGGACCCCTGTTGATAGAGGTCTCTATTTATAGAGTTTTAGTGACAGTGACCACTCAGTCGACGTAGAAACCGAGTAGTGGAAAGTACAGCACCCTTTTACACGATGGTTACAATAACCGTTGCCCGCATATAGATGATATTTTGAATGAGCGTGTGACGCGTGTCCCTTTAAGAGACAATGTGTATAACTGCTGCAAAGATCATGACGTAAAAGCTACATAGGTAGTTATCCCCCGTGTAGAAGAGGCTGGCGTAGAAGCCAATAACTGTCACCATGGCGTAGAAGCCGAGTAGGCGTAGAAGCCGAGTAGGCATAGAAGCCGAGTGGGTGTAGAAGATAGCTGATCCTCCTCCCCTGACTGAGGCCTTGAGCGAAGACCGAATAGCCTTAATACGTGCCAATGCAAATGAGGCCTGAGTTGGCGTATTCCAAGGAGATAGCGTACAGCATGCTCCCATAGCTGAGAATAACCTGATGGCGTAATGTGCCAAAGTGATGATGTGGACGTTTTAACCGAAAATATAGCTTTTAGAGATATAATCAAATCTCTTGCATTAAATACAGAGATCTGCCCCCATCCTGCGCATTAAATGCAGAGGCGTGTCTTCGAAGATTTGCCATTATTCTGCACATTAAATACCGATACGCGCCTCGAGCCCTTTACGAAGAGCAACTGATGACATGGCAGTCTGTTCGTCTCCTGTGGAGCGTAAGAAGCTCACGTCTGCCTGTGTAAAACTAGGCAGCGTATTCCAGAGGCGTGTCTCGAAGATCTATCTTTATTCTGCACATTAAATGCAGAGGCGTGTCTCGAGAATCTGTCACCGTTCTGCGCATTAAATGCAGAGACGTGCCTCGAGCTCTGCCATCACTCTGTGCATTAAATGCAGAGATGTGCCTCGAGCTCTGCCATCACTCTGCGTATTAAATACAGAGACGTGCCTCGAGTTCTGTATGAAGAGCAGCTTTGGACGTGGCAGTCTGTTTGTCTTCTGCAGAGCGTAAGAAGCTCACGTCTGCCTGTGTAAAACTAGGCAGCGTATTCCCTTGTATGCGTAAAAGCAGTTTACGCCAAGGAGATGTCACTAAACGACAGTCTGGGTCGCTGTGCTGCGCCATCATTATAGTCGTCGTCTGGGTAGTCGTGTAGTACTCTTTGTCAGGAGTGAGACGTTAGGTTCACTGCACGATTTGTCAGGTTCATTTCGGGGAATACGAAGCGTCCCTCATACACTTCAATGCTGCATTAAAAGCGGATGAGTTTTACGCCATAAAGGCGATGTAGCACCCTTTTTTATGCTAAAATAGCTTGGGCATACTGCATTACGCGGATGGTCCTTGAGCCTTATATTTTACGCTGTGCTCAGCGGAAAAGCTCTGTTTGTACGCCGATGGCTCTGAAGTCATCTTTTTAGGTTGCTCAGCATCAACATGCTGCGTATAGCTATCCAGCGTATTTTTTATGCTTCTACAAGAACCCCTTCAAAGCTTTTGAATTCCTCGTAATTTGAAACGCTTTGAATGAAGCATGAAACAGTCAAGTCTAACATGTTCTTCAAGGCTGACTTCATGGCAGAGTTATTAGGGATCCATTGGGATTCGGTGGGCTCTCTCTTGCTTATAAAAGGCTGAAAAATTTAACCTGTTCTTCCCACATTTCCTTCACCACACAAAGATGATCGCCGGAGTTCGTCGGGTCAATTTGAGTGAGAAGAAGACCATATTCTTTCAGCATGTAAGGAGCCAAAAAAGATGGCATCTTTGAGCAAATGTCCTCTGTAACGATGGATCATGGAAGGATATCATAGCCTCCTTTGCTCGGGATAATCAGCAACTTTGTATGGCGGTTCTTCCGGATAGAGGAAGGGTCTCATTTGACCATATCGCTTGCAAGTTGTATCTTCTCCTGTCGTTCATGGACGAGAGCAGACAAACTAGCTCTGTCCTCGAGTATTGAGTTGGGTAAAATACCTCAACTCAATCTATCATGGCGTACGGAGCATTAGATCTGCATAATTTATGCAGGCCAATTTTGTTTCCTCCCGCCATTGATCATTTTCTTGTTAGTCGGTTGCAGGAACCGACTAACTGTTGGAGAAGATGGATGAAGAATTCCACCCATACGAGAACTTGACAAAGCAGATTCTTGGCGCGATCTTCAAATGACGATGAGAAAATCCTTTGTAGATGGGATTTCTCTCATATGTAATCATGAAAATGAAGAAAAAACTCTTGTAGACTAGATTTCCCTCATATGTAATCATATTTTAATAAAATCGTCTTCTTCTGTACATATGATCATCTTGCCATATTTTGCTGTGAAGTCTGAATATGTGTAGCTTCGACACGTCTGGTAACTTTATGCTGACTCTGATAGAAAGAGTGCTAGGTCCCGTCCTGTCTTTTACACATAACTGACGATGCATAAAAAGCTGTATTAGCACTTAAGTCGAGTATTCGAACTGTCCTGCTGCTAGGAATGAGGAACCGCGTAAAATTCTGAACTGTCACTTCTGATAAACAGAATTCTTGTTCAGACAATCATCTTCAAGAATGATTTCTCGAAAATCTCTTGGAACAGGGCAAGAAATGGCTGTCAAAAACTGAGTCGCCATCTTGAACTGTAGATAAAATATTCAGACTGGAGTCTTAGTGAACCTCCAATCGACCCAAGAAGAAGAGTAATCTTCAATGTTGAACTCTGTATGCTTCGGGTACTTGGGATATTTTGAGGTCAAGAAGGAGTATCTTTTGTGTGAACTCTTGCAATTGATCGCCTTAAGAATCGTTCAGATATACGCATACTCTAGCCTACGTATTTTCAGATATGCGGAAAGTCATAGATCTGTAACTGTAAATGAGCATAAAATCATAAGTTCGTAGCCTCTCGAGCGTAAAAACTGCTGAGCATGAGAGCATTCGGGCGTAGAACTTGTAGATTTGTAGTTTCTGAAAAGGAAATCTTCCGAGCGTGAAGTTGTGGATCCGTTGCCTCTGTGCGTAAAAACTACCGAGCGTGAAATTATAGATTTGTAGCTGCTGAGCATAAAGTCGTAGGTTTGTAGCCTCTCGAGCATAAAAGCTACCAAGCATAAAAGCATCCGGGCGTAAAACCATAGACTTATAGCCTGTGAGCGTAAAACCGTAGATCTGTAGCTGTCGAGCGTAAAAAGCTCCTTAGCGTAAAAACCATGAATCTGCTTTGCACGAAAACTTTTCGAATTCGCTGACTGTCCGCCTTCTCTGAGTAATAGGCTGACGTAGTCCCCAATCATAACCAAATATTAAATATGAGATTTGGTTCAGGATTCGAGGAGTCCATCCGAACTCTATATATACCCCAAGCTTTTTAGAGAAAAATATTTCATCTGTCTTTTGAAAAAGAAAGCCTTCGACTGTTCGAGTTCTCTCCTTCGTCTCCTCCCCGAGCATTCAGAGCTTTCAGCAATGGCCCCGAAATCGATCTCCTCCTCTAAGGGAAAGAAGACCGACTCTTCTTCTCGCTCTTCTGCCCAAGCGAGAGCGACTTCCGTCGGGCAAGGCGAGCTTCATTCTGAGCGAAGTGTCCCGCCGACGAGCAGTGCACCCGGCCTTATAGGTAGAGCTTTTGGGACAAAAAAGAATGCCTAAAAATCCTTCGCACACGTTGTACGTGAATGCGCTAGGTCGTCTTCTGTGCTGATAGCCTCTTCGAGGAAGATGATGCACAGAGATATTTCATCTTTTAGCCCACATTTCTAATGTGTCAGCGCAAAAATTCCATATTTTCGCAGTCGGGCGTAAAAGAACAGACTGTCAAAACTTGGCGTATACCATAAAATTTGATTGTTACGCTTCTGGATGAAAATTTTGGCGTAATAACTCAAACTTTGGCAGTCTGGCGTAAAACACAGACTGTCAAAACTTTGCGTATACTGCCAGTCTTGAATTTTACGCCTTGGAATGGGATTCCAGCGTAAAAGATCAAGTTTTTACAGTCTTGGCGTAAAGCATAGACTGTTGTTTTTTGGCATATGCTGGAAGATTGTCTAGTATAGAAACTGACTTGTCTTTCTTGCATTTTATAGTTAACTTGCATGCGTCTCCATTGGCTGAGGTGATGGGTTCCGCTGCCGGGATACTGTACTACAACTACCTGGAGGATTTGGCCCACGTGACATTTCCCATCTCTGGACCCGAATATCCTGAAGGAAGGGGAATCCTGATATCGGCTCAAGGCGAGCGAACGCTGCTAAACATGATCAACGGAGAGCCCCTGACGTACATAGACGGGGACCAATATATAAAGCCGGCTTTTCTCTTCGGGGACATGATTGACAAGCAGTCCCAGACGAAGCCCAAGAAAGAGCTCTGGGTTTTCTCTGTCGGGGGCTTGGTTCTTTATCTGCCCAAGATGCTGAGAGACTATCCCATCTCGGCATTCTTCCATGCTACACATCCCAGGTGGATGTCGTGGACGCTGACTCCCGATCTTCACGGCCGGGCGGGGAAGATATTTCATCTGAAAGAAGCTGACCAGGGGTCATTTGTCAGCCGCCCTTCCGGCTCTGTGATGCCGTTCAGGGGACTGTACCCGGGCAGTGTCCCGAGTGAAGACAGTTTAGTGATCCAGCCGGTCCAATTACCGACTTTCTATAATGATTTTATGGGGCACGGGGGAGTATACCCTAAGGTGAACCCTTGGACAAGTGGGTGGATCACCCCTACAAATATTTGATGGGTTCGCTTAGCTGAATGGGCCCTGAAGCATTTTCAGACCAAGCTCGAGAGCATTGGTCTATACGAAGCTGTGAGTGCCACTAGTGTTGGGTTACCTCTCAAGCCCAACCTGTTTCTGGTACTGATGGAGCGATATATCTCGCTCACCGGGACTTTTGCCACTCCACTGGGAGAGTTGGGATTGGCCCTCCACGAGATGGCAGAGATCTTGAGACTGCCGATGGGGGATACTCCATATGAAGAATATGTTCCCACGAACCGGGAGTTGGGGGATTCAGACCCTCGGGTAGTGGCCGTGTACCAGGAGGTGATGTGCCACTACCTTGCTTGCACTGCTTTTTATGGTGAGCCCTCAGATTTGGCTCACAACAATAAATGGGTGTCCTACCTCTTCTTTTACCGGGCCAGGACTACTAAGCCAGAGAAAGTCTTGAAAGGCAAGGATCAGCCTCTGAATTGTCTGAGCGTGCTTAGTGCTCAGGTAGTCGATGATCTTATGGAAGACGCTGGGGCTCCGGACCAGATTCTCGACGAAGAGATAGGGAAATATCCTGCAGGCACTAAGGCCTACAGTTATTTGAGGCATTGTCGCAGGCCTCTGTCCAAGGAAGCTCAACTGTCTGGCTTCCTCTCTATATGGCTGCGCCGACTGGTGGTACCCGGGATTGTATCTGCGGACCGCATTCATCACAACATACTATGGCCTACAGTGCGTCTGGTGTTCGGGGTAAGACTGGGCTTGCTCCCTGCCATGGTGTGCCGCATACAAGCTGGCTTGAGCGCCATGACTGATGGGCTGCTCGCCGATGAAACTCGGCGTGATAGCTTCCATAACCCCAGGGTGATGTCTCCCGGCTCTGGCAGCAGTTCGGGGGGTAGTTTCTTGCTGAATTACAAGAACTCCTCCTGGAACGTGACCACAGTTTTAGGCTGTCGGCGGGTGCTGAACTTCAGTCACAGCTGGAAGCTTTTCTGCACTGTCCCCTGTGTACATCTGAATCAACAGGGGTACAAAATTTAGGGCGTGGGCGACGGGAAGACCGTTCTTTCTTCTGAGGCTTTTAATTGGTTGGTCTGCATTAGACCTTCCCATCTATTGTACAGAAGTGAAGACCATTGCTTCTTTAAGCCCTACCTGCCTAGTCGGTTTGCCAGGTAGTTTGGGTACGACCAGTTGCACGTGGGCAATGCCGTCACCAGCTTCAGGTCCAGGGGCGGGCTCATTGATGGAGCAAGAGGATGGCGATACTTCATCATGGGTTGCACTGAAGCAACTTTTACCGTGCCCATCATTTCACTCTTTACGGAGCTGCACATTCTCCACTCGTATGCCCAGTTCTATGTGGCAACCAACACCTTCCATCGTGATTTTAATATGCATGGAAGCTTTAGGATGCCCTCCACCAAGCCTGAGGGAGGAGTCGAAATACCCTCGGTCTCTTCTGACGAGGGTGAAGATTCCGTCAATCCAGATGAGCCTCTGTTGGCGGTACCGAGGGGTGAAATACCTCCGCCTGTAGGGCCTCTGGTAATCTCTGGGAAGCAAAGGGCTTCTGCTCCGAAGGAGGCTTCCCCTTGCAAGAGGAAGAAGAAGACGGTTACTCGTCCTCTCCGGATTCCCGACAATGAGGCTCCTAGAAGTGAGCCTGTATCTCCACTGTTAGGGATGATTCTTTGATTGGAGGTTCCTCGCCTTTTAGAGAGGGACCCTCTACAGTTCCGGCTGGTAGTGCCGGAGAATCTCTGTTGGAGGCTGCTGTCGCTGCTACTGCTTCAGGTAGTGGAACGAGGTCGCCTTCGGGGCCGAGCGTAATAAGATTTCGTATACCTTTATCCAGATCGGCATCGGGAGAGACCCCTGCCGTGTCTGTAAGCGCACCTAGCAAGATTTTACCTGGTGAACCTCGAGTGGATCTCGGTAAAGATTCGGAATAGTACCTACCGATATCAGTTAGAACACCCCCTTCTCCAGGTATGACAGCTTGCCTAGCATCATTAAGAAATGATTTAGCTGTACTGGCCGCAGACGCGACATATACACCATCGGCCATGGGTAAATGTAGTCTTTACGCCTCTTTTTTTAGGAAAATTAACATTCTGTTGATATTAACTTTCTTTTGTCTTTTTTTCAGGGGAAGACATTTTCGGGGAGGGCAGCGTTAACGTGCCTTTTGGCTCTGTGTCAGGTCCTGGCGATGACATGGAGGTGCCCAACTTCGAAGAGGAGACACTTTCGGGTGTCGGCTCGCCCGCCGAAGAGATTCCGATATCTCAAGAGGAGGACAAGCCTGTCATTGCTACAATGCCTCCTTTGAGTACGCCGGTCACTTCGTCCGGTATTGGCGCTTCTTCTTTTGTTGCACCACCTGTTGAGGTGACGGCTGTGGCAACATCGTCTGCGGTCGTTCCTGGAGAAAGGTTCGCCAATATCGCAGCCACTCCCAGTGTTCATTCGGTTCTGGCTATGCTGACTGAACAGTATACTGGTATCTTCTACACCACTATGAAAATATTGATATCAATGGTGTTGGAGAAGAATCTGAGCTTTGAGTCTCTGAGGAGGTCCTCCCAGTTTGCGATAGTGCCGATCAGGGACTTTAACTATACTGGATAGATGATACACTGGAGCAGATAGTTAATGGTTTGGAGGAACCTATTAACGAATATCAGCAGCTATCTCGAGGCAGCATTGACGACCTGGTCCAGGCTAGGTTCGACTCCTTGACTGCAGAGCTTGCTGGGCAACTGGAATCTCTTAACAAATCAGTCCAGGAACAGCAGCAGGAGATGGATCAGGAGCGTGCCCAACTGGAGTACGTTATTCCTTAGCTGACTCAGTGCGAACTCGACTATGAGGAAGTGACAGCAAGGGTCCGCAGATTGAGAGATGAACTCGCTCAAGCGGAGGAACTGGCGGTCTCTTTGTCGGCAACCCGAGATGTGCTGACGAATCGGAGGCAGACCGCCCAACAGAATCTGACGCAAGCGGGTATTGTCCGCGCGGGTTTCGTACATGCTCGGTCCGAGCTATCCGCTTTGAATAATGATACAGCAAGGTTGGAGCGTGCCCGCGCTGACGTCTTGAACTCCAGGGATGAGAGAATGGATGCTCTGGCATGGCAGATTCGCAACCTAACTGCTCCTCCCAAATGATGTACTTTTTTGCTTTCTAATATAATTTTTCTCTTTCTGGAATAATAAAGAGGCTTTCATCTGACTTTGTGGACCCATCATTTTGGAATATAAATAACAGGTTTGGGTGAAAGTGATATCAGAGGTAATATGGACATGATATACTCTCGGTAAGTTTTAGTAGGACATATCTATTCAGAGGTTATATGGACATGATAGAATACGCTTCAGCTAAAATTTGTACACAAAACACTATCAGAGGTAATACGGACGTGATAGGTCTTAAAGTTCCAAATTAGTTAAACATATCTATTCAGAGGTTATATGGACATGATAGAATACGATCCAACTAGTTTCATTTTGGAAGTAGTTTTGTCAGAATGAGATTTTCGCCATATTCCACTTTGAGCAAAGGAGGTTAAGCATAGTACCTCTTCAGAAATTTGCCATTGATAGGAGCCATCAATAAGTCTCTGTTAGGCTTGGATAACCTGTAAGCGCCATTTGAGAACGTCGTCTCGATCCCATAAGGGCCTTCCCATTTGGGCTAGAATTTACCCTTATTCCTGTGAGTAAGAATCATCGGCCTTCTCACAGCTAAAACTAGCTCGCCAACTTTGAACACTCTTTCCTTTAATTTTTGATTAAAAGATTTGGAAATGCGTGCCTGGTAGAACGCGATGCATTGTTGAGCTTGGAGGCATTTCTCGTCTAATCCTTCTAACTCTTGAAGCCTTAACAGGTTATTCTTTTCTTGAGTCAGCTCATTAGCCACTGCTATCCTGAGTGACGAAATTTGGACTTCGATGGGGAGAACTGCTTCGTTCCCGTAGACCAATGAGAATGGGGTACAACCTGTTGGTGCTCGTACCGTTGTGCGGTATGCCCAGAGACATTCTCCTAGCTTCTCATTCTAATCCCTCTTGTTCGAAGAGATGAACTTTTTTAAGAGTTTAATAATGGTTTTGTTGAAGGCTTCCGCCAAACCATTAGCAGTAGGATTATATGCCATAGAGGCCACATTTTGTATCCGGTTTTTATCGCAAAATCAATAAAATGCTTGGCTGATGAACTGAGGTCCATTGTCATGAATTATCCTTCAGGGTATCCCAAAGCGATAAATGACATGATGCTTCATGAAGCTGATCACATTAGATGCCTTCACCTCAGCAAGAGGGATCGTCTCTGCCCATTTGGAGAAATAATCCGTGATGGCCAGTATGAACCGGTGACCTCTGGAAGAAGACGGGTGAATAGGACCAATGATATCCATACCCCATGCTTCGAAAGGCCAGGATGCAATCGTAGGATGTAGGTGTTCAAGAGGTTGATGGATAAAGTCTGCGAGGACCTGACAGGCTCTGCATTGTCTTGCATACTTTATTGCATCTGTGATCATAGTAGGCCAGTAATAGCCTATTCTCCTGATACGATCCTCTAGCTTAGGACCGGGTTGATGCGCTCCTCATACGTCGTCGTGAGCTTCACGGATAATCTGCTGTGCTTCGACATCGGAGAGACATCTCAATAGCAGTCCGTCGTAGGTTCGACGATATAGACACTGTGAAGAAGCGTCATCATAGAAGCGTAATGATCGTCTTTTGACGGATACTGCTTCTTTAGGGTCCTTCGGCAAGATTCCTTATGCCACAAAATCTATAAAGGGACTTCTCCAGTCTCTCTTGGGAGGATCTGCGTTCACAGCGTAGCTGCGTTCTATGTGAAAGTTGTTTTTCACACAGAATAAATCTCTGTTAAGAAGGATCACCGAATTCTGCCTTCTTATAGGAATAGCTAAATCTGCAGCTAGACATGCTAGGGCATCAGCTTCCAGATTCTGAGATCGGGGCACATGTACTAGGAAGAATCCTTTGAATGTCATGGCTATCTCGACCGCTGCTCGCTGATAGGGGATGAGGTCTGGATTCTGTACTTCGTATATTCCTTTGACTTGATTGAGGATCAGCAGAGAATCACCGAAAGCTTCCAGAGATTCGACGCCCAATTCTTTAGCGACTTGGAGGCCGATTAGTAAAGCGTTATACTCTGCCACATTATTAGAACAGGGCTCGCTAAGAGAATATGTTCGGTAGATGACGAGTTTATCAGGAGTAACCAGGACAATCCCTACTCCTGAAACCATGTTTCCCCTGGGACTAGTTCTGGAGGCACCATCGAAGAACAGTTGTCATGCATCACTTTCCATTGCGGAATTACATTCTACAACTTCGTCGGGAATGCCCTCGTACAGTTTGGAGGTCTCCGGGATCGGATGAGCAGCTAGGAAGTCAGCCAACGCTTAGCCTTTGATGGACTTTTGAGGGACGTACACCATTTCATATGGTGTTAATAACATCGCCCAAGTCACGAGTCAGGAATTAAGAACACTTGGCTTGTTCATCAGTACCCAAAGAGGATTGATCCTAGAGATGATATGGATAGTCTGGCCCGTGACATAGTGTCGCATCTTCTGGATAGCGAACATCAGAGCCAAGCATTCTTTCTCCACTGGATTGTACCGATGTTCGGCTTTGACTATCATCCTGCTGAGGTAGTAGATAGCCTGTTCATGACCCATATCATTTTTCTGTGCGAGAAGAGCTCCCAGAGAAAGATCCATCGCTCGAACATACAGCAAGAATGGTCTTCCTATGACGGGTGGCACCAGAACTGGCAGACTAGTGAGGTAGCGTTTGATATCATTAAAAGCTTGCTGACAGGTTTCGTCCCATACGAAGGATACACCTTTCTTCATGTGACGAGAAAAAGGCTGACATCTCCCAGAGAGGTTGGATATGAATCTCCGGATATAAGCCAGACGACCTTAAAATCCCCTGAGTTCCATCAGATTACGGGGCGGTCGTATTTCTAAGATGGCCTTGACTTTATCAGGGTCCACTTGAATGCCTTTGGCAGTAATGACAAATCCCAGGAATTTGCCACTAGATACACCAAGAAAGGACTTTCTAGGATTCATTTTGAGTTGATGTTGGCGCATCAACTCAAATACTGTCTTTAAGTCTTGGATGTGATTATCCTTGAGGCGGCTTTTGACAGCTACATTATCCACGTAACATTCCACTGTCTTGCGTAAATGTTCAGGGAATATGTTACTCATAGCCTGTTGGTACGTAGCCCCGGTATTCTTCAATCCGAAGGGCATGACCGTATAGCAATATACCCCCAATGGTGTCCGGAAGGCAGTATGCTTCTCGTCTTCAGGATGCATCTTGATTTGATTATATCCTGAAAATCCGTCCATGAAAGACATATGTTCAAAACCGCATGTATTGTCAATCATGACGTCTGTTATGGGAAAGGAAAACTCATCCTTGGGGCAGGCTGCATTCAAATCTCGGTAATCGATGCAGACGCGTACTTTCCTATTTTTCTTTATGACCGGGACAATATTAGCGACCCAGTCGGGATGTTGTTCTTCCCGGATAAAACTGCAGGCTATCAACTTCTTGATTTCAGCTTCGATGGCGTCCATCATATCCGAGCAGAACCGACGTTGGTGCTGCTTCACAGGCTTCGAATTGGGCAATATATTGAGTTTATGAGTGGCCACCTTCGGATCAAGACCTGGCATATCTTCATAATTCCACGCAAAGACATTGATATATTCTTTTATCAGCTGGATAATTTCTTCTATTTCTTCTTCGGAAAGATTATTACTGATAAATATCGGCTTTGGCAAAAGTTTATCACCAACGTCGATCCGGATAACTTCATCTTCAGTGGGAGATTCTCTCTGCTCGAACCAAAATTCCCATTGTGTATCCATTTGTTGAGCCCAAGCATCATTCTTAAATGGTTCGGATTCTTGCTCGCCTTCTTCGAAAGGATATGCCACTACCATATTTACTGATAATGTTCGTTCAAGAGCATCAGATGAGTTGGAGGACGATGAGCCATTTTGAACAGGAAAAAAGATATCCTCGTTTGACTCAAAGGTTGCAAGGGAGGTGGTATACCCTAACCCAAAACTGGTTCGTTGATAATAGGGATCGCCGTGCAGCGGCATTCGTCTGCCTTTCCCGTAGTTGAGACCTGGTTCCAGCTTCAAGTCATAACCCATACTTTGTATGATCTTCAGAGCTTGCGGGCTGTATCTGTGAACTTACATTTTACCAGCATCGTCATCGAAAGAATCTTCTTGTACAGTCAGTTTATTACACATGCGGCCGAAGACTATTGAACGCTGACTGCTGCAGGCAGGCGGGATAATGAAGATAGAATCCTCATGTGGTCCATATGTCGTGGTGACATTGGATAATGACGCTACTTCCCATATATACGGATGATAGGAGTCTATAGCTTCCAAGAATTTTTGTGCTATAGGTTCTATATCATCATGGAGAGAGGATTCCTGATTTGGAATTTGAGCATCAATATACTGGAAAATAGGATCTTTATTATCATCTGAAATCGTATTCCTGGTTGTGTTTACATCAATCGACTGCCTGTTGTGCCGAAGGTTGATGACCAAGGGTTGAGGCTTCTGGTTCAAAGTGATCACTAGAGGATCACCCCCTTTTCCTGACCTGGTTCTGTTCAGGTGGATTGCCATAGGCTCCATGGCTTTTGGACGAGTAGTTCGCCCTTTCACCTTGATTGACAGAGATTGCTTGGAAGAGGGTTTTTCTGGCTCCCGATGGGATTCCTTCTCTGCTTCGCCTGACACCTCTTCCATGTAGTCTTGAGAGTACAACACGGCATCAGAGTAGTAGGATTCTACTCCTCTAAACGGGTTCAGGTCAGCAAACTTCGTTTGTACTGTTCCTTGGGCATCTATATATTTAAAGCATTGATGTAGAGTCGAAGGAACGATGTTGTGGTTGTAGATCCAAGGCCTACCCAGTAGAATGTTGTAGGATACCTCTGAATCAATGACATAATATGTGGCCACTGATCTAAGGTCGCCAATCTGGATCCTCAGACGAATTTTTCCCAACGGCTTACTTTTCCTGGCGTTGAAACCCACGATTGTAGTGGTGGTGTAAGCCAATTCAGTGGTAGGAATCCTCAGCGGTCTGAGCAGACTATAAGAAATGATGTTGATTGATGATCCCGGATCTATGTGAATCCGGTCGACCTCTATGGAACCGACATATCTGGTGTAATAGAGGGGTCTTTCATGCCTGTTATGCTTTAACAGCATGTCATCTTGAGTGAAAGTAATATTCGGGACAACCTCCATCACATTGTGGCACTGAGGACATTCTACGGGTTCTTCGTCAGGGGACTTGAGCTGGGTCAAGTAAGCCTCCGCCTGCATTAATGCTTCACTCAGGGCTTGACGAGTGTCTTGAGAGAGCCTGAATAGTTCAAAGATGGACAACCTGGCTGGTGTATTAGCAAATTGGGCCAGGATGTCGAAGTTGTATGGCTTCTCTAAACCTTTGTTTTGAATATTTTTCACAGGTTTATCGAAGCGCACTTCTTTTTGCTTCCCTTTGTCCGCCGGAATTGGTCTCGAAGGACCGGCCTCTCGTATGGCTGATTCTGGTTTCGAAGGCTTGGCAACTGAAGCGTCTGCCGGTGCATCTTCCTGACTTGCTCCATAGTCCTTGAGGTAAGCTTTCCCTGAACGGGTTCTAGTAGCCAAGACCTCATCTTCTGTTGTCGAGTGTACTGCAACCATGTGACATGGTTTATGCTTCGAGTTCTTTTTAGACTTAGTCTTAGCAGCTTGAGTCTCCTCCTCGATCTCTGGCACCAGATCTAAATGAACCCACATAATCTCGCCTCGCTGGGTAGTTAGGGGTACCAGGTCATGATTTTGACCTCTAGCTGGAGGGAGATTAACGATGTTCATCGTTGTCCGAGAAACAGGTATAACACCGTCCGGGACTTCTTAGGGAAAGAGATTGCCAAATTGCAGAGAGATCATGTTGGCTGTGACCGTCTTCTCGTTGTTGCGCAGAGTGATGGCCTTAGCATCGATCAGCTCCTGGATCTTCCTTTTTAGTACATAACACGCCTTCGTAGGGTGGTGTATGTATCTATGGAAGATGCAGTACTTGGGGTTATTAGTACTGCCGACTTCGTTAGGCCGCTTCTCCTCAGGAAGGGTAATCTTATCGCTTTTGACGAGACACTCGAATATGCTCGAAATATCGTCGTCGTCGAAAGAGTATACTTCAATGGGCCTGGAAGTCCCAGGTTTTGTCTGTGTGGTTGCCGCAGTCTTTTGCCTTGACGTATTCACTGCCAGAGCTTCTTTTCCTTTGGAACCACGAGGATGGTCCCTGTTGGGGGATGACCTCTTGCCTCTATCGGAGGTAGAGATCATGATGCCATTATCACGCGCCTTCCGACTGTTGTCCTCAGCGGCTACCGCTGAGATGATGAACGAGGGCCAATCATGGAACTGATATGGTCCTGTGAACAACGAGATTACGGAAAGAAGGTTCTTCCTACAAATGTCCACTAATGCCGAGTCTGGAACTCCGGGAGGCATCTGCAAAGTGGCTTTGACAAAAATGTTCGATGAAAGTGAGAACGTCCTCTTTTTCCCTCTGCTTTACTTCGATGAGAGAGGACATAGACATGTCCATCCCTCCCTCGTAGAATCGTGCGAAGAACAAAGCCTTAAAGTCTTCGAAGGAAGTAATGCAGTTGTCCGCCAGGCTGCGGTACTACTGATAAGCCACTCCAGAGAGACATCCCTTGAACACCCGAGTGAGGAGGACGTCATTCCCTTATAATAACACCGTCATCATACCGAAGTAGTTCATGTACTGACTTGGTGATTTTTTCCCTCGAACAAAGCCATAGTCTGTGGTTTGTATTTAAGAGGGAAAGGGGCCTCTTCCCAGATAGCCGGGTAAGGTTGGTTGATTCCCAATTTCTTGAGCTGATCTTTGTGCTTCAAGGCATCAAATTGGGCTTTCAACTCCCGTACTGCCTGCATCGGATTTTCAGCCGGTAGCGGGACCACGGAGTGGTGAGGAATCGGTTGCATCAATACATTCTCCGAGCGAGGAAGCGGAGGAACTGCTGACTCCTGATCTGGAGCAGGCTCTTGGATCGTGTTGGATGGTGGTAAGTCCACCCCCACACGTATCTGAGTTGGAGGGACCGATGCTTGAGCCATCGCAACTGTGTGTTGAGTCAGCATCATCTGGTGTATGTTCTCCATCATGGATTGCATTTTCTTCAGAGACGTCTCTAGTACAGTGATGCGTTGCTCAGCGCTCCCCGATGGGGAAGCTTCCTCGTGTTTATCTCCAATGGCATAAACTCCCATCTCCCTGGGTGTCATTGAAGGATGAGTATAGGTCTCTGGAGAAGTTGACTCTATACTTTCAGTATCTGATTCAGGAGACTGGCGACCCCTAGCATCGGAATCAGAAGAGTACGAAGCCGATTGTCGCGACCTCGAACGGGTATTTTGGAATACCCCAGCTTCAGTGTTCCTAAGGAGCTTGTTGAATCTCCTTCGGCTCGGAGTTCTAAAGGGATGACGTCTTGAGCTCGATCTTCCTCTAGGTACGTGTGAAGCCATGTTCACTGATGCATGTGTGGGCTCTTCTTCCTGGAAAGACGGAGAGTAGTTCAACCGGTCAAAACTTAACCGTTTTGTTTCTGAACAGCAATAATTAATTACAATCCTATGGCTATTACAATAGTGCTCGCTAGGAGGCATAATAGACATGCTGGAAGATCCCCTCTTCTTGCGTTTCTGGATCAGATACTCACGCAGGTCAGGAGGATTTAAAGAAGAAGAAGAAGACTTGTTCCTTCTGTTCACATTAGTGGGCATGCGGATATTGGGAACCATAGTTTTTCCTGTGCCACCCGTATACAACAGGTTGGCCATCTGAGTAGCGGATAATCCCTGAGGAAGGTGTCTTTCTACGAATTGAGCCTGCTTTACGCTGAGGGGCCTCACCTGGCATAAATTGGAGCTCTGCTCAGGTTGGCCTAAAGCCAAAGAGGTCCTCAGTCGGCCATCAGTTCCTCGCGTAATCCGGAGGGCGGGCAGATTTTTTCCTTGCTAACGTGAAGGCCGAGAAGTTGAGTATTCCGCCACTTGCTTTCCCTCGCATAGATTGCAGGGATCATCTGCTTTTCCGTAGAGGACAGATATATTTTTACGCGTGGAGCGCGTTTGGAACTTCTGATTTGGTGCTAAGGCATTGTCAGAAATTCTGTCTGCCACGTCATCGACGGAAGACTGGATTTTATGCACAGAGCGCGGATTAGGCTTCTGGACTAGCGCTGAGGCATTGTCCGAAGTTTTGTCAGCCACGTCAGGGACGAGAGACAGAGTTTTACGCACAGAGTGTGATATATACTTCTGGATTAGCACTGAGGCATTGCCAAAAGTTTTGTCTATTCCATCAGTGACGGGAGACTGAATTTTACGCGCAAGGCACGGAGGGAGCGATGCTACAACCTCGTTGGTCGGAGTGGTCAGAGAGTCGACAGGAATGGTAGGGGATGTCTTGGGCTTCCAGACCTTACGCAGCTTCCTGTGGTTTTGAACAGAGAGAGAGTGAGAGCTACCCCCTGCTCGAAGCATATCTTCGTAGGCAGACTGGTCGAACTGGATGACCAGTGTCTTCTTTACGGATCCTAAGGATACCGCATCGTATTGAGCAATTGCTTCCTCATCAGAAGAGAAAGATGTCCCAAGCAGAATCGCCATCTTGTGTTTGATAATAAACAAAATAAATAAGAAACGACGGGTTTTATACGAAAAACCCGCTCTTTGGTTTACAAACAAGATTGTACAATTAATCCTATACGAGGATGTCGAGTATAATTTATTTAATCTGGGTAAATATTGCTATAGGAGTCTGATCTGCAGTCGATTACTTTGTCCCTTGGACCACACGATGATGAAGAAGTGTCGTAGAAGACAGAAAGCAGCTTCGACGGTTGCTAGAGAGAGTGGACGCTCGATGCCAAAGTCATCGATCACTACTCTTTGCTTGAGCTCTGGATTCTTCTCTCTCAAAGACTCTTTGACTCTCAGTTCCTTCACCTGTTTTCTTCGACCTTGGAATCTGTGACCAATTTTTGACCTTTCGACCTTGGACCCCTGTTGATAGAGGTCTCTATTTATAGAGTTTTAGTGACAGTGACCACTCAGTCGGCGTAGAAACCGAGTAGTGGAAAGTACAGCACCCTTTTACACGATGGTTACAATAACCGTTGCCCGCGTATAGATGACCTTTTGAATGAGCGTGTGACGCATGTCCCTTTAAGAGACAATGCGTATAACTGCTGTGAAGATCACTGCATAAAAGCCACGTAGGTAGTTATCCCCCGCGTAGAAGAGGCTAGCATAGAAGCCAATAACTGTCACCATGGCGTAGAAGCCAAGTAGGCATAGAAGCCGAGTAGGCATAGAAGCCGAGTGGGCGTAGAAGATAGCTGATCCTCCTCCCCTGACTGAGGCCTTGAGCGAATTCTAGACTGAATAGCCTTAATACGTGCCAATGCAAATGTGGCCTGAGTTGGCGTATTCCAAGGAGATAGCGTACAGCGTGCTCCCATAGCTGAGAATAGCCTGATGGCGTAATGTGCCAAAGTGATGATTTGGACATTTTAGCCGAAATTACGGCTTTTGGAGATATAATCAAATCTATTGCATTAAATGCAGAGATCTGCCCCCATCCTGCGCATTAAATACAGAGGTATGTCTTCGAAGATTTGCCATCATTCTGTGCATTAAATGCAGATACGCACCTCGAGCCCTGTATGAAGAGCAACTGATGATGTGGCAGTCTGTTCGTCTCCTGCGGAGCGTAAGAAGCTCACGTCTGCCTGTGTAAAACTAGGCAGCGTATTCCAGAGGCGTGTCTTGAAGATTTGTCTTTATTCTGCGCATTAAATACAGAGGCGTATCTCGAGAATCTGTCACCGTTCTATGCATTAAATACAGAGATGTGCCTCGAGCTTTGCCATCACTCTGCGCATTAAATGCAGAGACGCTCGAGCTTTGCCATCACTCTGTGCATTAAATGCAGAGACGTGCCTCGAGCTCTGTACGAAGAGCAGCTTTTGATATGGCAGTCTGTTTGTCTTCTGCGGAGCGTAAGAAGCTTACGTCTACCTGTGTAAAACTAGGCAGCGTATTCCCTTGTATGCGTAAAAGCAGTTTACGCCAAGGAGATGTCACTAAACGACAGTCTGGGTCGCTGTACCGTGCCATCATTATAGCCGTCATCTGGGTAGTCATACAGTACTCTTTGTCAGGAGTCAGACGTCAGGTTCACTGCACGATTTGTCAGGTTCATTTCGGGGAATACGAAGCGTCCCTCGTACACTTCAATGCTGCATTAAAAGCGGATGAGTTTTACGCCATAAAGGCGATGTAGCACCGTTTTTTACGCTGAAGCAGCCTGGGCATACTACATTACGCTGATGGTCCTTGAGCCTTATATTTTACGTTGTGCTCAGCGAAAAAGCTTTGTTTGCACACCGATGGCTCTGAAGTCATATTTTTACGCTGCTCAGCATCAACATACTGCGTATAGCTATCCAGCATATTTTTTATGCTTCTACAACTACCATCGTCTTCCTTCAGTTCTCCATCCCTTCCCGCTGGAGCCGACGACGAGCAGTCGACCTCCCTGACCCCCGTTCACAGCGACTTCCACCGACGACAGCAGGCCTCTTCCCTGGCCATCTCCTCCGGCTATCTTGACTGACTAAACCCCGACTCCCTAATCGCCGAGTAGCGGCCACGACCACCTTCGTCCCCGATCTACCCCGACAGACTCACCTTTCATCTCCCCATCTTCCCCCAGCCCGACTGAATGCAGCACCCCTCATCTCACCTACCTGAGCACCGACTCTGGCAGCCTCTGGCAGGCACCATCATCATCATCATCACCATCATCGTCACCATCATCATCATCACCATCATTATCAGCGTCGTCATCGTCGTGTTCCACCTTTCTGGAGATGACCTGCATCAATCACACTCTATCCTGTGCACGTGCACGCTAACGCGCAGGTTCGACTTGCCTTCATTCATGATTGTGAATATGTGCATGTGTGAATAACATTAGGGTTAGCATACTTCGTGATAGTTGGTTGATTTTGAGACCCTGTGTTGGTGAACCTAGAAACTAGTGTGCGTATGCGTACACGTATGTGTATAATAATTAAATTAGTATATATATATATATATATATATATATTATATGGAAATTAAATGCTAATACTAGTTATGACTGTATATATATACACTGTATGACCCTAGGTTAATTATGGATATCCCGTATTTACATTGACTATATGACCCTGAGAATTGTGAGTTGTTTGCCTTGTGTACACTAACGTACTGGATAGACATGTGTTAATAATTGACTGTCTGATTATGGACATCAATTGAGACATGACACCCATGCAGTTAGACGTACGCTTGACCCTGCTAGTTGACCAGTGTCACCCCTAGCGTAATCTTTGAGTTCAGTATATTTATGATTGTGTGTATGCTAGTGTATCGACTGATACAATATTATTATTAAATAATATCTATATGACTGTTGGATTATTCAGACAAGACCTCAGAAACAGGATATTGGTATTGCCAATAGAGGACCACTGGCGAGTACATTCTCTGACAGTTTTTATTATGTTGATCATCTCTATGATTCTAGTTGTATAGCGTACATGATTCTGACACTATGGATACACGAGTTGGCATGATCGAGACCTATCACGAGGAGTCATGATTGGGATCTATCGTGCTAGCTGGGGACAGGGAAATATTAGTAGATTATGTGATCACACCCAACTCTACATGAATCATAGCTCACCCAAACCACACGTCGATGCAGCCTGACCATTACGTGCCTCATAGCCTGTTATGTATGATTAGCCTGACTATTGCTTGCATCATAGCTATCCGGATGGTTAGCCTGACCTTACATGAATTATAGCTAATCTACATAGTAAGCCTGATTAGTCCTAAGCCGATCACATGATATGCTGATGTTTCACACACTTAGCTAGGTAGTCTATACATGTATTTCTAGTTATTGATCTAGCATTTCCTTATATTCTAGTTATTGTTCTAGCATTCACTTATATTACAGTTTATTTTTCTAGCATGCACTTATATTTCTGTTCATTGCTAGTTATACCATGGATGATGATATGTGCTCCAGTATTTCTATTTCCAGTATTTTATTATCTCTGGTATTTCTTATTGCCAGTATTTACATCCATCTTGTATTTCTTTATACTGTATTATAGTTTTTGTCAATATACATGGAACTACTGTTGGTGCTTGTACTTCATTCCATCCTGACTGGAAATATTTTTCCAGACTGCGACTTAGAGGACTTGTTTCCGGCATACTTGGAGATTTGGATGTTATTGATTGCAGGTTAGACTATTTTTATTATTTAGACATGTGTTGTATTTTGTTTATTTTCTCCGATATCTTATCGTGCTTTAGTTTCTATGATTGAGTATTTCCATATAATATTGTGATATATGTGTCTCCTTATGGAGTTGGATATTCATGTAAGATTGATTAGCTAGTACTGTGACCTAGACAGTGTTTTATCGCCGATGCTACGGCGTAGGCAGGACGTACCCACATACTCGTGCCCAAATTTTGGGCCCGGGTCATGACAGAAATCAACCCATATGTATAGGCTACCCATAGGATTTGGTTTTGAGTTCATAGGATGCCTAATGAGAAAGTTATGGTACTTTTTGTGTCAATTTTGGAGGAATTCCGAGATTGACATTTGTTGTGTGTCAATTGGTCCTATAGATCAATTTGGCATATGCTTGTGTGTTTGGGGCTAGTGTCATGTCCACAATTGGGTACGTGTAGGTCGTATCCCAATAATTTGGTGACACTTGTTGATATAGGGATTTTCCCTCCGACACGGGACTTTGAACATGTCACATTTTGACACGGACACGTAGATTTGTGTTTGACTCTTCGTATTATTCATAAATAATATTTTAGACTTGCTCGTGTCCTTCAGGGTACGTTTGGATGTGTGGTGGACTCGTGTCACAAGCGTTTCCTAGATCTAGTTGGATACGGGGTGATACATTCCATGAGTTTGTGCAATTTAATTTTAGATCTAATTCTCTTTTTTCTTAGCTATTGTGATTTGTAAATGTGTATATATATATATATATATATATATATATATATATATATATATATATATATATATATATATATATATATATATATATATATATATATATATATATATATTTATATTTATATTATATATTTATGTATTAAATATCATAGATCTATGTATCTATTATATATATGTGTTGTATATTTATGTAGCTATTCTACATATGTAAGATCTATTAACTATTGTAGTATATATATATGTGGTTGTTATATATTATGTATATATTTATATGTTGTTATATTTATATTTATATGATTTATATATACATATTATTGTTTGATTATATATACATATACGTATGTGTGTTGTTATATATATGATACTATATGTATGTGTATGTATTTATAATGTACATATATATATATATGTGAGGAGGTTGTGTGTATATATATTTACTAGTAGTAGTTATATACATATATTTAGTATATATATATTATTATTTATATATATATATATATAAGTGAGAGAGATAGAGAACAGGAGTTTTGACTACAGATTATTAGCGACGGCAGTGTCGGAAAATAGCAGCAGCAACTATAGCATACAGCAGCAGCGACAGCAGTTTAGCGACAACAGCAGGAAAACTGTCGCAGAAAGCAGCAGTATCAGCAGTAGTATCAGCACCTACAGCAACGGCAGCAGGAAAACCGTCGCTGTAGCAGCAGTTCCCGCCAGTAACAGCAGCAATGGACACGGTCAGCAGGGGCCTTTAATGACAGTTTTACGATTTTTAATAGTTATTAGATATTTAAATATATAGATATATATGTGTATGTATATAGTAATTAATATATACATATATATGTTCCTAATTTTCTAATTGTGTTTTAGTATATATATAATATATTTGGTTGTTAGTATATACATTTACGGGTAGTTAGTATAAACAAGGTATTGGGTATTACCTTGAGATACCAAGGTAAGTACCAAGGTATTTGGTTATACCCAAGGTATTGGGTGTGGGTAGCAAGTTTATGGTTTAATGTGGTGATACCAAGTTGGTTCGAAACCAAGGCATCTATTTAATGTTTATAATTAGGATTTTTATAATTAATAATTGTTTGATATTTATATGTAATGGTTTACCTATTGATTTACGTATCCAGAGATACGGTATCCTAGTATCCTAAGATGTAGCTTTTGACCTAGACTCTAGTGTTTAAACCCAATATCTTTGTATTAGACTTATGCAACCTAGAAATAGGTAGTTGACCATAGTTTGACTATAGTTGACCATAGTTGACTTAGAGTTGACCGAGTTTGACTTTTAACTTAGAATTGACTTGTTGACCTAGAAGTTGACTAGTTTAACTTATTTTCTTTCTGGAACCTTGCATTGATATTGTATTCCATATCTAGGTCTTCGAGGCACCGTATTAGGCATTTGTGAGACTATTCATTGGACTTCAGGCGAGTACATTCTCTGATAGTTTCTCATTTATGATATCCTCTATGTTCATTGTGTCTAGTGTAGATATCCATGTCTTCTTGACACGATGGTTACACGGATTAGTATATCCGAATCTTGTCATAAGATGTTATTCCTTGGTATATGGTGTATCTTGTGCAAGTATTATTTTATTGATTATCTTGTACATGTACAGACACTGATTCTCGGGAAGACTAGCTATCTTCTTGGAGAATCTTACGCCATAGCGTACCATTGTTGGATCTATTATACCTGTTGAGGGTGGGGAGTATTTTAGTGTAGATATATGATCATACCCTCATTGTATCAAGTATTGTTCATTGAATAGTATTAATCATACAACACACGTATGATTAGCCATGCCATATATATTGTATCATGTTTCCAAGCCGATCACATGTTAAAGCTAGTACTCACATACTTAGTCATTAGTATTCTTATTCATTATCATATTGTTCATTGTATTCATTCCAGTATTTCCTTATTATATATCTTTCGTATCTATTGTGCATCTTGTATATTCACATATATTTACTGTTACATAGTTTTTATCATTGATTAGAACTGTTGTTAGAGATGTACTCTGCTCCATTCCTGACTGGATATATTTTTCCCAGATGACACTGAGGACTGGTACCCTACACATTATGGACTCCAGGATGTTGTGGGCTTAGAGTCAGAGATCCTGGCTCAGGAGGGACTTATCCCGACTAAGACAGATGACCCGAGACTTGTACCTTCTTAGTATTTCTTGTACTATATTTGTCTCTAGCTTTTGTTAGCATTCTTTCAAACTCATTGATGTATTATTTTAGACTCATGAGTTGTATGCGACTATTTTTATTCTTTATCTTATTGTGCTCATTTCCATCTTAGATCTGTGATTGAGTATATTATTATTATTGGTGGTTCATTATATTGCTAGATAGATTACCCAGACAACGTTCTACCGCCGATTTTGTGGCGTAGGTTGGGTGTTGTTTCTGACTTGTATCCCTATATTGGGTGCGGGTTGTGACACATTTTTAGTGGTGGCACATGCAGGTCCTCGTCTCTCTAATCGAGGTCGCAATTAGTGTGATTCGTAGTGGTGCTCTGAATTGAGTACAATTACGAGCCTGCGATAGGATATATGATATAGGCTATAGGTTGAGAATACTCAATAACATCTAGAAAATTTCTTTTGATTCATTCAACTATTCTACTTTGATATTGATACCTGATCTCTTAATCTGTCCTTTCCTTGAGTGTCTTACATCATATGCCATATTGATTCCATTATAGCTTTAGTTTTGTTTGATAGTGGTGCTTTCCATAGTTTTATATCTGTTTCTTTTGCTCTAAAGCATGGTTTGGTAGCTGAGTCTTTGCTTAGAACTCGCAAGATCATGACCGGGGGAGGCATTATCCTGGTTAATGATATTTGCAAGGATCGAAGAGTTACTCTAGGAGGCCGGGAGTTGAGTGTGTATCTACTTGTAATGCCACTTCCGAGCTACGATATTGTACTTGGGATGGATTGGTTGAGTAGGCACTGTGCTAGTATAGATTTTAGAGGAGGTAGAGTTTTGTTTAGTCCGCCAGGAGAGCTAGAGTTCGATTTTGCTAGAGGAGCTGTGGAGCAAGGAGAAGGCATTATTTATGGAGCTATGGTAGAAGACAAGAAGTTGTCGCATCCGTTGATAGCAGAGTTCTTGGATGTATTTCTTGAGGAATTGCTAGGATTGCCGCCAGATCGAGATGTTGAATTTTTTATAGACTTGGTGCCAGGTACAGAACTAATTTTGCAACATGTCTATAGAGTAAACAACAATGAGCTGGTCGAGATGAAAAAATAGGTGGACGAATTACAGGATAAGGGGTTTATCAGATCGAGTTCTTCACCGTGGGGAGTCCTGATATTATTTGTACCAAAGAAGGATGGATCGGTGCATATGTGCATTGATTACAAGGCATTGAATAATCTCACTATCAAGAATAAGTACCCGTTGCCACTGATTAATGATCTGTTCGATCAGTTGAGTGGTGCCAAGGGGTTTTCTAAGATAAATTTGAGATCAGGCTACCATCAGGTGAAGGTAAAGCCGATGGACATACCGAAGACTGCTTTTAGAACTCGGTATGGTCAGTACGAGTTTATGGTGATGCCGTTTGGGTTGACTAATGCACCGGCGGTATTTATGAACTTGATGAACAATGTGTTCCATTAGTACCTTGACAAGTTCGTAGTGGTGTTCATCGACGACATACTCATATACTCGAAGACATCGGAGGAGCACGAGGAGCATTTGAGGATTGTGTTGGATGTGCTGACGAAGGATAAGCTGTATGGGAAGTTGTCCAAGTATGAGTTTTTCTTGGACAAGGTAGTGATGGTATTTCAGTGGATCCGAAGAAGATCGTAGTAGTGGAATCTTGGAAGACCCCGAGTTCGGTAGCAGATATTAGGTGTTTCTTGGGATTGGCAGGCTACTACAGGAAGTTTGTGCAGGATTTTTCGAGGATTGCCGAGCCGATAACCAGACTCACCAGGAAGGATATAGAGTTTGTTTGGATGGAGGATTGTCAGGTTGCTTTTGAGGAGTTGAAGAAGAGGTTGACGTCTGCTCCTATTTTGACGCTGCCATCATGGTCTGGAGGTTTTACTATTTATAAAGATGCATCGGGGAAAGGTTTGGATTATGTTCTTCAGCATAATAGGAAAATGATTGACTATGCATCCAGGCAATTACGTCCTCATGAGAAGAACTATCCTACCCATGATTTTGAGTTGGCAGTAGTCATGTTCGCCCTGAAGTTATGGAAACATTATTTGTACGGAGAGCGTTGGAGATCTTCACAGACCTCAAGAGCTTGAAGTACATTTTTTCACAGAAGGAGTTGAACATGAGGCAACATCAGTGGTTGGAATTGATGAAGAATTTTGATATATCTTTGCAGTGTCATCATGGGAAAGCTAATGTAGTTGCTGATGCTTTGAGTAGTATCCGGTAGCTATGTTCTTGATGCGGGATCGATATTTGTAGGAGGACTTGGAGAGCTTGGGCATCGAGGTGATAGTTCCTGGTTGTGCTATACATATATGAGAATTGCAGATACATTCAGATTTGATGGACAGGATCAATGCAGTACAGTATGAAGATGTATCTCTGAGGAGCATCAGAGCTCAGGTGAGAGCAGGATTGGAGGATGATTTCACCATTGCTGAGGATGGATATTTGAGGCATGGAGTTAGGTTGTATATCAGGATATGCGAGAGAGAGTGTGATGGTATGGCATGAAGAGGGAAGTGGCACAATTTGTATCCAGATGCTTAGTGTGCCAGCAGGTGAAAGCCGAGAGGCAGAGGCCAGGAGGTTTACTTCAGCCATTACCCATTCCAGAATGGAAGTGGAAGCACATTACTATGAATTTTGTGTCCGGACTTCCACGATCTCCAGGAGAGAAAGACGCGAATTGGGTCATCGTTGATAGGTTGACCAAGTCGGCCCATTTTTTACCTTTTAAGGTGGGTTTGTCTACAGAGAAGATGGCCGAGATGTATGTGAGGCAGATCGTTAGGATACATGGAGTTTCCGTCAGCATAGTCTCGGGTCGGGAAAGTCGTTTAAATTCTTATTTCTGGAGGAGTTTGCAGGAGAGTTTGGGCACTCAGCTCAAGTTCAGTACTGCATATCATCTCCAGACAGATGGGCAGTCAGATAGGACTATTCTGACTCTCGAGGATATGTTGCGCACTTGTGTACTAGATTTCGGGGGTTCTTGGTAGGACCATCTCCATTTGGTAGAGTTTGCTTACAACAACAGCTACCAGGCTAGTATAGAGATGTCACCATTTGAAGCTCTGTATGGTCGAAGGTGTCGTACTCCCTTGTCATGGGACGATGTTGGAGAGAGATTTTGGCTGGGGTCAGAGATGGTTGTAGATGCAGCAAAGAAGGTTCAGTTGATCAGAGACAGACTTCGTGTGGCGCAGGACAGACAACAGCATTGGGCCGATAGCCACTGGAGACCTTTGGAGTTCGAGGTATAGTTTAGATTTTATTTTGTACTTGTTATTGGTTGTTTGTTATAGATTAAGTTCTTAAGGTGGTATTTTGTTCTAGGTGGGTGGTTTGGGGTTTCTGAGGATTTCTCCGACACAAGGCACAATTCGCTTCAGTGGAGGCGGGAAGCTTAGTCCGCGATTCATCGGACCTTTCACTATTCTAGAGAGGGTCGGTGCAGTTGCTTATAGACTAGACTTGCCACCTGAATTAGAGGGAGTGCACAACGTGTTTCATGTGTCGCAGTTGAGATGACATGTGAAAGATCCTAGTCATGTATTAGATCACTCGGATATAGAGGTGGGCCCTACTCTTAGCTATCCAGAGCAGCAAGTTGAGATTCTAGATCAGAGAGAGAAGGTGCTGAGAAACCAAACTATTCCTTTGGTGCGCGTCGCATGGAGGCATCACTCTCCGGGGGAGTCGACCTGGGAGAGAGAGGATAAAATGCCAGAGTGTTATCCATATTTGTTTGTGCCTTGAGGTATGTTCTTTCTTAGTTAGTTCTGTTCTTTGGTTCTGTTCTTTTGTTATGTTCTGTTATTTTTGGGGGGTAGTATTTATCTTTGAATTTTGAGGACAAAATTATTTTAAGGAGGGTAGACTTGTCACTACCACATTTTCCAGGAAAGGATATTTTAGTAATTTTATATTTAATTATATATTGTGCATGATAAATAATTATTTGTTGTATTATTTAATTATTGTTAGATGTTAGTTATTTATTTTGGACTTGTGTTAGTGGACCTAATTAGTTTAGTTTAGACTCATGGACCAACATATATTAATTGTTAGATTTGAGCCAATTTAGAAAGCCCATTGATTAGGAGGATGATTAAAATTAATTAAACCATTAGACTATAAGCTTTTTTCCTTAATTATTTCTTCATGAGAGGCCCCAAGGGGTATAATGGATATTACATAGTGACTTGAGGAAGGGGAAAGGGGGGGCCGGCCTATTAAAGAGGGAGGAATTGGTTTCTCTCTCCTCTTTTCATTTAAAAACTAGACCTAGAATTTCCCTCAACCAAATTCCTTCATTCCCACTTAATTTCTTTACCAAATTATCCTAATTCCTTCCCAAATCACCATTGGAGACTAGTGGAGCAATGATCTACAAGGAGGAAGCAAGAATCTACAAAGAGGAGCAAGAATCTACAAGTTTGAGACCAATTTCATCATATTTGGAGGTTGCATTGGGAATACATCTCTCAATAAGTACAATTCAAATTTTCCCCTTAATTTAGGTTCTAAATCTGAGATTTAACCATAAGAAATCAACCTATATGCATAGGCTACCCATTGGATTTGATTTTGTGTTCATAGGAGGTCTATTGAGAAAGTTATGGTACTTTTTGTGTCAATTTTAGGGGAATTCCGAGATTGACATTTATTGTGTGTGTCAATTGGTCCTATAGATCAATTTGGCATGTGCTTGTGTGTTTGGAGCTAGTATCGTGACCATAATTGGGTACGTGTATGTCGTATTCCAATAATTTGGTGATAAGTGTTGATTTTGGTATTTTTTTCTCCGACACGGGACTTTGAGCATGTCATATTTTGACACAGATACGTAGATTTGTATTTGACTCGTTGTATTGTTCATAAATAATATTTTAGACTTGCTCGTGTCCTTCGGGGTATGTTTGGATATGTGGTAGACTCGTGTCACAAGCGTATCCTAGATCTAGTGGGATACGAGGTGATACGTTCCATAAGTTTGGGCAATTTAATTTTAGATCTAATTCACTTTTGTTCTTACCTATTATGATGTGTAATTATATATATATATATATATATATATATATATATATATATATATATATATATATATATATATATATATTGTTGTTATATATATTTATGTATTAAATATCATAGATCTATATATCTATTATATATATGTGTTGTATATTTATGTAGCTATTCTACATATGTAAGATCTACTAACTATTGTAGTATATATATATGTGGTTGTTATGTATTATGTATATATTTATATGTTGTTATATTTATATTTATATGATATATGTATACATATTATTGTATGATTATATATACGTACACGTATGTATGTTGTTATATATATGATACTATATGTATGTGTATGTATTTATGATGTATATATATATATGTATGTGAGGAGGTTGTGTGTATGTATATTTACTAGTAGTAGTTATATACATATATTTAGTATATATATATTATTATTTATATATATATAAGTAAGAGAGATAGAGAACAGGAGTTTTGACTACAGATTATTAGCGACAGCATCATCGCAAAACAATAGCAGCAACAATAGCATATAGCAGCAGCGACAGCCGTCTAGCGACAGCAGCAGGAAAACTGTCGCAGAAGTAGTATCAGCACCTACAGCGACGGCAGCAAGAAAATCGTCGTTGTAGCAGCTGTTCCCGCCTACAACAGCAGCAATGGCGGCGGTCAGGAGGGGCCTTTAATGACAGTTTTACGGTTTTTAATAGTTATTAGATATTTAAATATATAGATATATATGTGTATGTATATAGTAATTAATATATACATATATATATTTCTAATTTTCTAATTGTATTTTAGTTTATGTATAATATATTTAGTTGTTAGTATATACATTTATGGGTAGTTAGTATAAACAAGGTATTCGGTATTACCTTGAGATACCAAGGTAAGTACCAAGGTATTTAGGGATACCCAAGGTATTGGGTGTGGGTAGCAAGTTTATGGTTTAATGTGGTGATACCAAGTTGGTTCGAAACCAAGGCATCTATTTAATGTTTGTAATTAGGATTTTTATAATTAATAATTATTTGATATTTATATGTAATGGTTTACCTATTGATTTACGTATCCAGAGATACGATATCCTAGTATCCTAAGATGTAGCTTTTAACCTAGACTCTAGTGTTTAAACCCAATATCTTTCTATTAGACTTATACAACCTAAAAATATGTAGTTGACCATAGTTGACCATAGTTTGACTATAGTTGACCATATTTGACTTAGAGTTGACCGAGTTTAACTTTTGACTTAGAATTGACTTGTTGACCTAGAAGTTGACTAGTTTAACTTATTTTCTTTTCGGAACCTTGCATTGATATTGTATTCCATATCTAGGTCTTCGAGGCACCGTATCAGACATCTGTGAGACTATTCATTGGACTTCAGGCGAGTACATTCTCTAATAGTTTCTCATTTATGATATCCTCTATGTTCATTGTATCTAGTGTAGATATCCATGTCTTCTTAATACGATGGTTACACGGATTGGTATATCCGGATCTCGTCATGAGATATTATTCCTTGGTATATGGTTTATCTTGTGCAAGCATTATTTTATTGATTATCTTGTACATGTACAAACACTGATTCTCAGAAAGACTAGCTATCTTCTTGGAGAATCTCATGCCATAGCGTACCATGGTTGGATCTATTATACCAGTCGAGGGTGAAAAGTATTTTAGTGTAGATATGTGATCATACCCTCATTGTATCAAGTATTATTCATTGAATAGTGTTAATCATCCACCGCACGTATGATTAGCCTTGCCATATATATTATTTCATGTTCCCAAGCCGATCACATGTTAAAGCTAATACTCACACACTTAGTCATTAGTATTCTTGTTCATTGTCAAATTGTTCATTATTGTATTCATTCCAGTATTTCCTTATTGTATATCTTTCGTATCTATTGTGCATCTTGTATATTCACATCTATTTACTATTATATAGTTTTTATAATTGATTAGAACTGCTGTTAGAGATGTACTCTTTTCCTTTCTTGACTGAATATATTTTTCCCAGATGACACTGAGGAGTGGTACCCTACACATTATGGACCCCAGGATATTGTGTGCTTAGAGCCAGAGACCCTAGCTCAGGAGGGACTTATCTCGACTAAGACAGATGACTCGGGACTTATACCTTCTTAGTATTTCTTGTACTGGATTTGTCTCCAGCTTTTATTAGTATTTTTTTAGACTCATTGATGTATTATTTTAGACTCATGAGTTGTATGCGACTATTTTTATTCTTTATCTTATTGTGCTTGTTTCCATCTTAGATCTGTGATTGTCACGCCCCAGTCCCAAAATACGTAGGACTAACGATACGTAAGCATGCCAGCCGTATATATATGGCAAACCTAATATATGGATACCATAATACACAGGTACGCTGTAATATGAATATTAACTCGCATGTGGTATATAATTATCACAAGTCACAATGCATAACTAAATCTCATCCACATAATCAAATAGAAGTAAATAACCAATCTATTATATAACTGCATCTCAATATGAAGTATCAAAGAATGATAGTCGGGTGGAAACAAATCCACTGTCAAACTAGAATATAAGAGAAACCACATATGAACATCTAATGAACCATGAGACTCGATGAGAAGACCTCCTCGAAAGAGATAAGTAGCAAGTCCTGATCCGTGCTCCTGTGAATAGTCAAGATCGTCTACACCTGGAAAGGGACCAGGTCCTCAGAGGGACGTAACAAGATACATAGAAGCATGCCAATTTGAATACAGTAAATATGCATAATAGACAGAAAATATATAAGTACGTTGTACACGATAATCTATATAAATGCATAATGAGGACAACTTTTCGACGATGGCCATGGGTAGGTTACTCGATCTAAATCTCACAACTCACACACACGGCAGGGATATCAGAAATTGATATACCACGAGGGTAGCGACCAGCGCGACTCCAAAAATTGATATACCACGAGGGTAGGGACCAGTGCGATACACTACCGTAGTGCGTGCTAGATACGATGGTTTACCAGAGTGGTTATAGCCCATACGCTTACTGATTATCCTCCCCTCCCATGATACTATGTGTCAAGTATGTGTCAACATATGTATAGTATATAATTATGACTGAAAGAAAACATATATGCAATAAATATATAAAAATATAATAAGCATGCAAAGTACTGTAAGCAATTTGACAAGGTATTTTGCCTTGCAAGAAAGTTGCAAAGTATAAGCGTCCAAGAGTCAGGCACAATGGATCAGAAATTATGGTATCAGAATAAACGTCTTTGAATGCTGAAATAAACATCACCAACGTTTCCAGAATAAGCGAGATAGCTAGAAAATACTACCATTTCGTCCAATTTGGACACAGGGGCAAAACAGTAATTTTGGGTCAAAGCGGATTCATATGTCGGCCACTTTGTACCAAAAAGTGTGCCAGGAGTAAAGGTCTCTAAATGGTATAAATTATAGGTCAAACAAATTCTAAACGTCAATATGAACTCAACGGTACGTCCAATTTTGGATTCCGGTGAGCCGAACACAAATTCGCCTAAAAAGTCAACCGCGGGGCCCACAGATAGGCAGCTTGGTCAATTGTCTTAGAATCGCGTGTAACTTGGGTCACAGGACCAGCGTGATACCACGAATCCAATGGCGCAAGTTTTATCGCATTGACGAGCGTATACTAAATGGTGCAATATTTTGCAAAAGTTATGATACGGGGCCTTTTTATGGATACGGGTAATTCTGACACGCACACATGTCCAAATCAGTTTTTGCGAAAGCCCACACGTCTAGACATACCATACGCTCCTTTTGGTGCAACTGGTACGCGACGAGGCGGTCCCGTTTGGCAGGGCGCGCTCCGTATCACAAATATTTTATCAATTTAAAAATA